>OY744482.1:373305416-373488309 GCA_963556165.1 Tipula helvola
TTTTTGGAGATGCCTTAAAATTCTTACTGCTAATTTCGATTTAATTTTTTCTAAAAATAAAGTCCTTCCCAAAAAGTGCGGCAAGAATTTTATTTAAAAAAATTAGGCCAAATTTAACATTAAAAACTTGACATGCCCCTCCAAAAAAATTAATGATTTGCAGATGTACCTCTTATTTGGAAGCGACGATTTGCTGATTATTTCATTCCATTTCGTACTGAAACTTTGAAATAAACACTGAAAGTCATTCAAAAAATGCCTTAAGTGCCTATGTGAATGTAAAATTTTACGCTATCTCAGAATCCGCGGCCAAAAATGAAGGTTCCTGTAAAAAAAATAAGATTTGACATTCAAATAACCTTGAAAACAGATTTCAAGGTCACACTTAAAGTCAATCGATTGCTCCCGTAAAATTACGATTTTTTTCTTTAAGGCAGGTTTTCTATTCTTTAAAAAAATTGAACCTAACCTCAAAGTCAAAAAATGACATCACCTGCCAAATAAACTAATTCTTTTGGATCAACTATACAGCGCATAAAATGGTATATAAAAAAATGTAAATGTTTAATTTTTTAAAGAATACAATAAAACATCTGCCTTGACAGATTCGATGTAAATCAATTAGGCTCTAATTTAAAGAGCAAATTATCATGATATGTGGCGTTCAGTCAGTTTTGTTCCACTGTACTTCGGTGTATAAATAAACGATATTAAGTTAAAACAAAGAAATCAATTATTTTTAGTGTGTCTTCATATTCCCGAAAAATGATGTCATATACTACACTTCATTTATTTCTTGTGTTAATTGCAAACCTAATATATCATTGATTTCGGGCCACCATTTATGGATAACTTCAGAAATTTCACTATGATCGTAATATTTTTTCCATAAGTTAAATTGAGATTTGTATCCAAAGATAAAAACAACAACAAAAATAATATTTTATTTGACTACGAATTTCCTGCATTTTCTACGTATTGGCTACGTCCAAAATTATTATATTTTCTACTCTATTGTCATCATTTGTATGTAGAAAATCTCCAAAAAATAATTTCGTCATTTTTGTCTAGAATTATACCTTCCTTATTGACGTATGTGTCTCTTGTTGGGAGATTTGGGAGACAGTGCCGCGCCTACCGTGTGTGCAATGGTGTATCGCACACGGGCAGCCGATTCCAAAAGGCCGCCAAAAACTAATTCTTGTTTACCTATCATATTATTTTAAATTCTTAACTGAAAATGGGCATTGGTTGGAAATTGAATGTTTGATTGAATTGAAATTGTTGTAATTCGTGTTATTTTACTAGCACTAAATTTACGGAAACCGTCAATTTGGCGGATTTCAAATTTAATGTTTAAACAGACAGAAAATGCTAACATATTTTTTTTAAATTTATGTTGACTTTTATAGATTTAATGATGTGGATGTATATTCTAATTCATAAGCCTTTAGATCCCCTAAGTTAGAATATAGGTATATGTTATACCTATTTTATCGAAAAACCGTCAATTTGGCGGGTTAAATAATTTCTTCA
Organism: Tipula helvola; assembly: GCA_963556165.1. Lineage (NCBI taxonomy): Eukaryota > Metazoa > Arthropoda > Insecta > Diptera > Tipulidae > Tipula > Tipula helvola. The sequence continues at coordinate 373,306,953 of OY744482.1, forward strand.
TAAATAGAAAAAAAATTGCATTCATACCATACAAATGCACCATCAATTGGCTTTGTGTGTTTATCCACTTTACGAATCTACCGTGACCTTGAGATCATACAATTTTTGTTTTTTATTCTAATGTTAATAAGTTTGAACTAAGTGATAGCGAGATTGTGGTTGAGTGAGTATTCGGATTCTGATCGATGCATCGAATATCGATGCATCGAGAGCGATATTGAAGTAACTGATACAACTCAAACCAAAATAAAGAGACTGTAATTGCTCTTGATTGAACTATATAGAAGATGTTAAACTATAGAACTAGTGGTAAACTGCCGGTTTCCACTATATTCAAAGATTTAACAGGATAAACTGCCTACGCCAAACGAAATATTATTCTTGGTATTGTAAGTAGCGGATTCGAGCTAATAATTAACAAAAGTATGTTGGAACTTATAAAAATGTGCACTCAAATAGAGGCAGTTCGATTTTTGGAAAAAAAGTGGATAATAAAAAGGTGGCAGAAACGTGCTTTGATATCTATGTTGTAAGCACGATGAGCTTAAGATGCCAGATCTTTGAAGCCTTCATATTTATGGTGTAAGAAATTGGGACGAAGATAAATTTCTTGAATTCCTTCAATTTATTAGGTTTAAATGACTTCACGTACATAGATGAAGACGGTACTCTGAGTTTCTTCAGTACCTATGAGCGAGTTTATATAGTTCTCAAAACTTGCTAACTGATTCGTAGGGCGTACAAAAAATATAACCACCGATAATTTCTTCATGAAGAGAAATCATATGAAAGTTGAAAGCATGCTTTTCTTCCTTAAAGCACTTTTCTAATTTTTTGACATTAAGTAGAAGAGATAACGAGTTTAAAAAATTCTTGGAAAGGCTGGGCTAAATCAGCAGACAGAGATGTCCGCAAGCGACTTGCCACCGAACGTCACGACCTCAATTATTAATAAAATTGGAAATGTGCAGCATAGTCCAAAGCGACAACAAATTTTAAATGCTCAAAAAATTGCTTTACCAGGCAATTTAAATCAAAATGAACTATTATATAGAAATTAATTTAAATAACTTTGGTGTGTTGAACCATAAAGAAAATAAAAGTGCATCGTCGACAAATATTGACGATAATATAAACAATGGAAGTGCATTGACAACAAATGAAAAAAAAAATGAGCAGTGATGTAGGTCAGTGTTTAGTGCAAACGGGAATTGACCGGTATATTACTGTCCGATCAAAGCGAAGGAGAAGCCTAGATCAGCGGCCAGTGCAAGCGCGAACAAATTCACTAAGTTAGCTTCCGTTGAATTAACACATGGCAATAGGTATTCTTGCTTGGTTGTTGAAGATCCTCCGCCCGAAAAAACTTCAAAAATTGAGAAGCCGCCACCAATCTATTTGAGGAAAGAATCAAATAGAGAACTTGCAAAAACCATCGAGTTTATTACGGCAGGTGCATTTTATATTTCCGTTATCAAAAGAGGAGATATAAAAGAAACAAAAATTCAACCGCTCAATATTGATCCTTACAGAGCGTTAATCAAGCATTTTGATCAAGTTGGTAAACATTACTATACGTACCAACTAAAGAGCCAAAAAGGATTAGTTGTAGTATTGAAAGGAATAGATAGCTACGTAGATGCAAACGAAATTCAAGCTGCTCTCGCTGAGAAAGGTTTCCAATGTAAATCTATTACCAATATTATTAATCGGGAGAAGGCGCCGCAGCCATTGTTCCGCCTGGAATTAGAACCAGATAATAAAAAAATCAAAGGCAAACATGCAATATATGACCTAAAATATCTACTACACAGAAGGGTTACCATCGAAGAATCCAGGAAAAGAAATGGGCCGGTACAGTGTGTTAAGTGCCAAGAATATGGACACACTAGAGCATATTGCACTTTGAACGATGTTTGTGTTATATGTGGTGAACTTCATAACGCAAAGGTTTGCAATAAAGCCAAAACGGAAGCATCAGTGAGAAAATTCTGCAACTGCAATGGAAATCACACAGCTAATTATAGAGGGTGCCCAATTTATCTTGAATTGAAAAGAAGAATCAATCCAAAGCAGCGAGCTGACCAACGAATGCTTAATCTCCATTCTTCAGCTAAAAAATAAGCTCGTCCAGAAATTGTAAACCCAAACGCTCAAAATGGAAATCAGTACGCAACTGTCAACGGTAGTGTGCACCAAGGGGTTTCATACGCAAGTGTTCTTAAAGGTACGGCTCCTAATGTGCAAGCAAGTGAAGAGGGAAACATCTCAAAAGCTTTAAACAAATTGACTAATATGATGCAAAGCCTCATGGCGATGATAGAGAGAACCATGGATCTAATGATGCAGAATATGAACACGCTGATGCAGATAGTCGTAAAAAGTCAAAAATGACCATCATCAAAATAGCTATATGGAATGCAAACGGCCTAGCACAACATAAAGCGGAGGTTCAAGCATTCCTCACTGAGCACAATATTGACATAACGTTAATATCCGAAACACGCTTCACCAAAAATAGCTATTTCAAAATTAATGGGTACTCTATTTATGACACCAAGCACCCAGATGGGAAAGCACATGGAGGCACAGCTGTATTGATTAAAAGAAGATTAAAGCACTATGAGCTGACGAAATATGAGAAAGAACATATACAATCAACGAGCATCTGTCTTCAGGAGTGGTCTGGAAACTGTGTCATATCGGCAGTGTGCTGTCCTCCAAAACATGCTATAAAAAACTCCAGTTCTTGGATTATTTCAGCCAGCTGGGTAATAAATTTCTTGCGGGAGGTGATTACAACGCCAAACATACTCATTGGGGCTCCGAAATCACCGTTATTGAAATGGAAATTAAATCGAGCTATAAAAGCCTTAAGATTTGCTTTGCGGGAAGAAGAAAACCAGAGCGTCCAGAACTATTTAAGTGATCTCTCGGCAACCGAGAGGACAGATTACTCTTTGTGGAAGGCAACAAAACATTTAAAAAGGCCAACAAATTCGAATCCACCGATTAGACTACCAACTGGAAATTGGGCGAGAAGTGATGAAGAAAAAGCCAATGCTTTTGCTGATCATCAAAAAACAGTATTCGCACCACACGAAGAAGATAATAATTTCGTGCTACCCCAGCAAATGGATGATCGTTTATCCTACAAACCTGTAAAGTATAATTGGAAGAAAGTTAAGAATACAATTAAAAATTGCATAAGCCCGAAAAAAGCACTAGGACATGATCTCATTACTGGAAAAATGATAAGGGAATTGCCAGACAAATGCATAAAACTAATAACATTCATATTCAACGCGATCATGCGAACCAGTTATATTCCTCAAAAATGGAAAATATCTTTGATCACAATGATACATAAGCTTGGAAAAAATGAAACGCAGATCTCATCATATCGCCCAATAAGCATGCTGCCCACAATATCAAAGCTATTTGAAAAAATGTTACTAACAAAATTGAAACCAATATTAGAAGAACGGCGCGTTATACCAGACCATCAATTTGGGTTCCTAAGCCAACATGGTACCACAGAGCAAATTCACAGAATTGTAAACGCAATCAAAATCACCTTCGAGGAAAAGAAATATTGTTCTGCTGCTTTCTTGGATATAGCACAAGCATTTGATAAAGTTTGGCACGATGGGCTAATATACAAAACTAAAGAGCTTCTATCGAAGAAATTTCACTCAATTTTGGGAAACTACATTATTCAAAGGCAATACATTGTCAAACAAAATAGCGCAACTACTTGCTTAAATGATATTAATGCAGGTGTCCCGCAAGGCAGCGTTCTAGGGCCAATATTATACTTGTTGTACACAGCCGATTTACCTGTAACGAACAAAGCAACAATATCAACATTTGCCGATGATACGGCCATCCTGGTGTCACACAATAATCCCGAAATTGCCTCAAAGGAGTTACAGAATCATTTAAACAAAATCGCGGACTGGCTAAAGACATGGCGAATAAAAGTGAACGAAAACAAATGAACTCACATCACATTCACGCTGAACAAACGCACCTGCCCACCAGTGAAATTAAACAATAAAAATATTCCTCAACAAACGAAGGTCAAATACTTAGGTTTGCACCTGGATAGAAGGTTAACGTGGAAACCCATATTGAAACTAAGCGCAACCAAATAAAAATGACATTTTCCAAAATGTATTGGCTAATGGGAAGGAAATCTCAGTTGTCATTAGCCAATAAAGTTTTACTGTACAAAGCGATAATCAAACCCATATGGACATATGGTATTCAGTTATGGGGATCCACCAGCGCTACAAACAGAGAGCTCCTGCAACGAACACAAGCGAAAATACTTCGAAGTATTACTAATGCTCCGTGGTACATTCGAAATAGTAATATACATGATGACCTTGGGATTAAAACCATTAAAGAAACAATTAAAGAATTCAGTTCTAAATATTATTCAAAACTAGAAGCGCATCCCAACGAATTGGCCAGGGATATATTAAAACAGCCACGATTTAGGCGACTGAAAAGAACAGATCCACTCGGACTGATGAACCTGTGAACCTGTAAATTTATTAAATGTTGATGTTATACATATGTATGTATAAGTATAATCTAAATTAATTAAATTGTGAGCACCAACAATAAGTATTAACATTGGTTAAGACTTAAAATATGTAATAATTTTAGCTTAAGATTTGATTACTTCTTGTTAGTTTCTTATGTAGAAAGATTCAAGAATAAAGCCATTGGCAGCATTTAAAAAAAAAAAATAATAAAATTCTTGGTGTTGGAAATAACCTATATTTAATAATGAATTGAGCATAGAACCTGCTTTTCTTGATATTTCTGAGAAAAGAACAAGGCAGAAAACCCGAAAATTAAATTATAAAAGCATATATAGGTAGATGAACCAATCTTGGACCCAAAACACATTTTAAAACTAATTTGTATTTTTGCATTCTGGCTTAACCATTAATATCGATTTCTGAAAGATTAGAAGCGCTTCGGGGATATAATGATATGCCTGGATTCATTTACGATATTGGAGATTAATCAGATGAGTTGTTACTGCAAAACTGTAAAGATTTACACTTGAAAGATGAACAGAGAAATGAATTTCACATAAATGGTGTTGATTTGTTTGATTTTTTGATTGATTGATTGATACGGGTGTACGACCAAGCCTCAGCAAGATTCCCGGATACGCCGGATCCACCGTACACCCTTTACATAAAACAAAACCGAGGGATAGGAAAGGAATGTTAGTATTAGAGACTCGACCCGGTTTCAGCCACCTATGCAGTCGATAGTTAGTAAATTGTTAGTAATAAATATAATAAAATAGTTAACACAAGACAGCACAATTTCTAAACTACAAGCTTATTAACTTTTTGTTGACACTGGAGAGTTAAATTAGGGTGTAAATGTATTCTGAAAAACGGGATTAAATTTAATCCTTTTAAAATGATTAATTCTGGAACTATGTTAAATTCTGAAAATTAAGTTATTAATCAGTAAATTAAGAAAGAGATCCGTTTATATGTATACTCTTCACAATTATATTAATTAATAAATAATAACTGATGAATAAAATGAATAGGGTTGTTCATCCTGGAATCCCAATGTATCCAATCCGATCCTAAAACTACAGTTTAATTCAAAACTACTTATAAATTAAGCATTTTCCTGAACCTACCACTTAAACTATAGCAGTTTGATCTGTGATAACTATTCTGTAATGAATTAAATTTAATATCACCAGCACCCAAAATTAAAATTATAAGACACAAATTAGTATCTAAAGTATAAATTCAGAACTAAAGTTCTGTAATATAGGAGGATATAAACCAAAACAACAGAATTTCTAAAACTACCTATCCGCTAGATGCTTTAAATTTCTGGGAATCTGCGTTGAATTTCCACGAATATTTCTGAAAATTAATTATCATTTAATACTCCTTTTAGAATTTAAATTAACATTATTAAATCTGCGCTTAAAACCCCACTATTTAATTGTTAAATCTACTATAGAACAAGTAACTAATTAATTAAATTCATCACCATGGTCACCAATATTTCTGAAAATTCAAATCCAATATTAATTCATGTAGTTGCAGCTCGTGAACCTTAGCATAATTATATAAAGAATTAATGTAATTTGATAATTATTATAAAACATAATTATAATGGATGAACCTGACATGATCCAAGGGGTTCCAGAAATATTAAAATAATTGGCTATCCCGACTACCAAATCACATCACCTGCACATTTTAACAGTTTTCATCATTCGCCAGCTGCAAAATCAACTCATCTCATCCCATAATAACAAAAACAAATTTTTACCCAACCTCAGTTAATGATTTAAATTTCAAATTAATTCGGCACAAAGTTTCTGGAAATCTATATTGTGTTTCTCTGCATATTTCTGAAAATAAAGATTTAAATTAGTTAATTGTCACCCACTACTGTTTTTTAAAACTAAAAATTATTGAAATCTTCTTGGTTTAGTTGATAAAATGGCTATATTAAAAGTAATTAATAAACATATCATTAAGGTCATTAATCCTTCTAAAATTCAAAGCACTTAATTAGATATTCGTTATTTCTAAGCAATTTATAATCATTTATTTAAACTACATTCAAAAACTTATAGAGCGGTATCTCAAAATCCGACCTAGTGTAATAAATCCAATTAGCGTCTTCCCATTCAAAAAATCCCCGTCATACTAGTCATCTTCTGAATTTAAAAATATATCCACCAACCTTCTTCTAAGACAACATAAGCCGCCCCTGATGAAGGTGGGATAAAATGTAATAAAATAAAATAAACACGATTAAATAAGGATAAATATAACACAACTTATATTGTTGCTGCAGTCGTTTCATGATTTAACTGCAGCTATGTATTTCCATGCCCCTCACAATTTAAACTGTGAAACTATAAACCATAACCAATATACCTGCCGTCATACCTTGATAACCAAATAGTATTTGTGCAAAAACAAACATTAAATAAGCCAATAAAATTTCCAAAATTATTGGCAGTTCTCTGCGATCAAGACTTGGCTTAAAACTATTCCAAACGGAATGAAAAGTACACCGCGTTGTTGTTGCAAAAATTAACAAGTTAAGACTGCAGTATATTATCAAGTATCAGAATATCGACTAATTGATACTTTCTCGCACAACAACAAACCATTCCATTCACCTCCCATTTGTACTCCTACACTCATCCCTTAAAAGGAATGTACACGGCAAAATATGCAAAGCTCAGTACAGCACCACTCCACCATCAAAATAGCTGTAGTATAAGCAATTAACAACTAAACAATTCTTTATCACGATCACTAATATCTCGAAATACAAGTATTAGGCCCGTTGCACATTTCAGCTAAGCTAAGCGAGAAATGTAGTTTTCGTTAGCTTTGTTAGCTCGCCTAGCTCACCCCTTTGCACTTTCCAGCTGATAACTAGCCTTATGCAAACATACATTGCTGATTTTATATCTTCCCATTAAAATTTTTTATTTTCAACCGGGGGATAAGAATTTAGCTCACATCGCTTAGCTTAGCTTAGCTGAAATGTACAACGGGCCTTAAAATTAAATTGATTGTAATTATTAAAATTTCAAATCAGAAGCAATCTGACGGTTAACAAAAAATTTGTTTTTAATATTCAATTCCCACCAATCATTTCATAGGCCAACGAGGATGCCGCAATGTTCTGAAACCCTATTTAAACTAAAACTTAATAATAAGACAACCATATTTTGTTGTTGCAGCTCACGTCATCCAATCGCATCCCCTTCTATGCTTGCATCAAGACCAAACCTATAAAACAACATGGTGACTCGCTCTACCTTGATCCCAAAAATACCGTTCAAGTTAGATGATTTAAAATAATTAATAAGTTAAATACAGTTTTGTTCTCGAACATCATGAGACCGGTTGGTTTTGTTGGTGTGAGAATGTAACTCATAGAAAAAGTTAATACGCAATAAGAAAAAGTGATCAAATAATTAAATAGATATCTATAAAATTAAAAGAGAGTCATAAAAAAGAAAAAAGTTTATAAAACATAAATGGCGTTGATTTGTTTGACGAAATTAAAATTGTGCAGATACTGTTTGAGCCTATAATAAAAATGGAACCTGAAAGTATTCTTAATTATATATTGGAAAACAATATGCAGTCTTCGGTCCCAAATTTGTGCTAGCTTTACGGATTTTATTAACATTACCAGTGTCCACTGCGCCCGGAGAAAGATCGTTGTCAAAGTTAAAAATTATCTAAGATCAACGATGCTAGAGGAACGAGTTGGAAATTTAGCTTTATTATCAGTAAAACATCAGATTAAATTAAATTAAAGTTATGAAAATAAAAAATAATACAACTTAATTGATTGATTGTTATTTCCCAGTAAGTTAATTTCTTTACCTCAAGGGGCGGCCGTACAAATCTGTGCACACAAGCGGCCGTGTACTTAGGCACAAATGATATTATTGGTGACATACATTACAAATTTCAAAATAAAAATTATTCAGTTATACTTGAACCTAATTCTGAAAAATCAAGAGTTTGGTCAAATTAGATAATTTTTTTTTCAATTATGAACACGACTCAACTTTAGAACGATACTTCACAAACAAAAAAAAATAATACAATGTTGCATTGATATACTGTAGTAAATGCCTATTTAAAATTCGTCGTCGCATAATTTTAGTATATCAACATTGTTGTTGTTATAAAAGTGGTGTCTATATATTATGATGCTATTATGTTATCCGATTCTCGAGATTTTAACAAACTAGAATCTCATCATAATGTACCCTTTACGGTTTTTTGCATTTTGTAACTGTAATTATTTTGTAACATATTTTTGTTACAATATGTTATGCTTTGTATATATGAATCCAGCAGTACAAATGAATCTTGTTGCCTTTCGGAATTCTCGGGAAAATGTAATTAAAAAAAAATTTTTTTTTTTGTATGTCCTATAGAGCTATATATAGAGTGTATAGAGATAAACAAACGAGATTTTTTTTTATTTTATTTAGTTCAAGTTGTGGTGCATAAATTAATATACGACAATTTAATGATAAAATGCCTTCGGAAAACTAATAATTAAAAATTCATTTCGAATTTTTTATTTGGCATTTGATATAACGTCATCTACGATGTACAATTTTATTAATTCAAACAAAACAACGAATCGTTAAAAAAACAAAACGATTAATTATTCATTTTATCATAAATAACAGATTTTCGAGTACAATAACAATTAATATGACATTTGAAATTTCTTGGAAACATTATATTATGTGCATAAAATATTCGTAGCTATCATAATTTTGTGTACAAAGATTATTTCACCAAGTTTGTACACCCCGAGAGATCAAAGACTAAATTTCTCGTTGGGATTTATTTTTTATGTTTTTTTATTTGGGGGGGGGGGGGGGGGGGGGGGGACAAATGCTTGGGATTATTATTATTTCGAAAAACAACTCTAAATGAACGATATTATATATTTTATTTGCATTCTCTGTTTTTGAATAACATATAAATAAATTAGAGAATCGTAGAACTACGCTGTGTGGTGTATATATGGTATACTATTGTGTTGTTGTTGTTGTTGCTGCTATGTTCTGGTATTCAATGAAAAACAATTAGTTTTCTAGCATTTATTCTAACTTTTTTATTTTTTTTGCTCTGTTTGTATTGTTTAAGTGGAGGAGAAAATTAAATGATAAAAAAAAAAAATTCAATAAAAATTTACAAAAAAATCATTTATTTATTTAGCTCTTTTTTATCTTCCATAATCAATGGTTTTGTGTTTTACCATTTTCATTATTCAATTATAAAATTATTTGTGTTTAGCTTTGTTATTGGAATTCACTATACGAACGTACATACATATATTTGTATGTATCTATGTTTTTTTATTTTTTTGTTTATTTATTGTGAATGGTTTTAGTTTGATTGAAGAAATAAAAATTGAATTTATTGTTTTAGCATTTCAAATTTTATGTAGATACATGCATATATGTACGAGTATGTTTGTACATTTATTTTTGGTAGAAAATCTAAATATTCTAAACAGGGTGACTTAAACAAGAACCAAGCCTAAAATTTGCTGATTAGTGTTTCGAACATTTTACAACAGCGATAAATAAATACAACACCCTGTAAAAATTATATGCTAAACCCATTGTTAGGTTGTTAGTGTTTTTGGTTATAATTTTTTTGGCTGTTTTTGATAAATATGTGATGACTGAAAAATAAAACTATGGTTTGGAAAAAGTTGTTCATTTTAATGTCAAACTATTTTTTTTTTTTGTTTCATCTCATTTAAATAAAACAACAATTGTTAAAATAAATAATGTAGATGAAATCATACATGTATGAACGTATCTATGTATCTATGTATACAGTTTCGGTGGTTTTGTCTTTACAAACATATGTGCATAAATTTGAAAAAAAAAATAAAAATGTTGATTATCCAGCAACACAAACTAACAAATATTGGGACCAACAATTAAATTGATTGACCTTTCGATTTACAGTTGATAAACATGACTTTTAATTGACCCAAGTCAATATCTGTTGATATTAACAAATTGGATGTTTTCATGTGGTAAATTTATTGTTGAGCTCTTTGTCTATCAAAATCTCTTTCATATAATATAATGGATGCTTTAAATGTCTAAAAATTATTTACATACATACATAAATTAGAAATATTTAAATCTTAAAGAAATTATTTTATTTTTAATCAAATTTTATTTTTGCATAATTCATGCACATACAACATACAAATTTAATTAAAATATTAAAATTCACTAAACTACTTAAAACATATAAAGCTAATTTACGATATAATTACAGCATTTCAGACAAACTTTTTTGCAAATAAAACAAGAAAATAATTTTATTCATATTTTCTTGAGGAAAATCATAAAAAATTTTTGTTTGTTTTGTTTTTCATTCATAAAACACAAAAAAGTTATTTTTATGATGATTAATTTTTCGTATTCTTTATTATTTTTTAGTTTATGTATATATATGTATATGTGTTTGTTGTTGAAAAACAAACAAAAAAAAAATAATTAAACAATTCATGTAACTGTGGGTGGAGTGTGGGTGCATATTTTATGTGATGCAGTTTTCTATTCCCAATTTGAACATATTGTACTTATACAGAAAGTTAAATTATGTTATTAACATTTTAAATCGTAAATTCATGAAAAAATATAATTTGCTGAATCTTTATGCATTGTGAATTTAATATTTTAAACCAATACCCGAAATGTTACATTTTAAAATAACAGTGTTGAGATGTTTCATTATCTTATTTCTATGTCGTAGAATAATACCAACATTTTTTAACATAAAAATTCGATAACAGATATGCTAAAAATTATTTTTCCGTATTACACTATGAATCAAATTGTGCACAATATTTATTAAAGAATGGAACAAAAATGATAGTCCAAGGGCTGTTAGATAATTTTGAGTAGGAATTTGAGGCAGCATGAAAATTTGTGTGACGCTTCTTTAGTAATGTCTTAACACAAAATCAAAGGCCTGGCTGCAGAGTACCGAGGCCCTCGTCTTTGAGGCATTTTGAAATTTTAATACCTTTTATAGGTTAGTATTTAATAAAATATTAAATAAAAAATCCAGATCATTTAGACGGGCCTAAAATGTTGCCAGACGGTTTAAAAATTGAATTTTGTAGATACCTAAAAAATATATTTGAGGGAAGCTAAGACTTAGACAGATAAATATATATACCTAATAAAACATATCTTCAAAAAGACAGGTCATTTTGATGGGGCTCTATACCTGCCAGGTGGTCGGGAATGTACTGAGTTCTTAAGAGCTTTTGACGTAATTCTACTTTGTACTTACCTGTGTTTCTTATTCTATTACATCTAGTTATCATCAACATGCAGATGCCTCAGGCTACAAAAATATAGATTATTATATATGGGGCATTCTCTGAAAAATCGGCCACCCCCACCCCTGCACATTTCATTTTGTGAGATAAATAAATTTTTTTAGGCTTAAAATTTTGCTCAGAATGTCTACTTTTTAATGCCGTATGCCGTTTTTATGGCGTCCTTGAATTTTCAAAATGGCGGACCATACAAGCTAAGCAAGTCTTTAAATTTTAATAAAATTGATATAAAAACGTAATTTTAACTCTGTTAATTTACTCAAAAGTGTTTTTGGTGTCATAGATTACACATTTTTTATTATGTTTTTACAATTCCAAAATGGCGGATCCAAGATGGCCGCCAAAATTGGCAAATTTTTCGACGTTCATAAAGATCGTTAGAAAAATGTCCTAAAAGGTTTTCGGGGTCACTGATCACGAATTTGTGGTCAGAATTTTAATATTCAAGATGGCGAAAAGAAGATAATAAACAAGATGGTGGTTGAATATGGGCGAAAATGGCTAATTTTTCAACGTTCATAGAAATCTAGAAAAACTCGGTCTAGGGGTTTTCGGAGTCGGTGATCATTAATTTAGGGTCAGAATTTAAAAATTCAAGATGGCGGATCCAAGATGGCCGCCATAAATGCTAATTTTCAAGGTTTATAAAAATCGATAACTACATGATCTAGGGGTTTTCGGGGTCGATGATCACGAATCTGAGGTCAAAATTTTAAATTCTCTCACAGAAGTATCAGATTCTCGATAAAAAGTGTTATTTTTAGACATTTTTTGTAAAATTGTCTAAATCATAGAGATGGGTCAAGTGATGGGTCAATTAGGCGCAATAGCGGAGCAATTAAAACAGCTAAGCCTAAAACAAAACGAACATGACCAAGTACTCGCATACTTACATCAAAAAACAGAGGCGCAGAATGATGCCCCAAAAGAAGAAATAATTGAAAATAGGCAGGCCCTAGATCTTTTTAGGATCCCAGATCCAATAAAATCGATTCCGTCCTTTGACGATAATCGAAAGCAAGTGACATCTTGGCTGAAAACAGATGAAGAGACGTTAAAAATTTTTCAACCGCTGGTTGCACAACAGCACTTTTAAATGTACATTCAGGCCATAAGAAATAAAAATGAGGGAAGAGCAAGGGACATATTATGCCTTGCCGGTGACCCGGAAACCTTCCCAGAAATAAAGCAAATCTTGCTGGACGCCTTGGCCGACAAGCAAGAATTATCTTTCTATAAGTCCCAACTTTGGGCAAACAAGCAAACCGAGAATATGTCGGTTCATAACTACTATAATCGAACAAAAGAGATAGTTCAAAACATTAAAGGACTATCGAAACAAAATCCGAAAACAGATGGGGATTGGGCAGTGTTCGAGTACAAAAAATTAAACGAAGAAATCACTCTGAGCCCAGGAATCAAGTAAGCTAAGAACAAGAAGTCAACAGTGAATAAACTAACGAATAACGCGGAACCACCCATCCAATTCCTAAATAGCTCTAGTAGTAAATAACTTCGAATCAATACAACCAATTCCGGTGAAATTGAACTCGATAATCGATAAAAAGGCCATAGAAAATCTAATTAGAATAAATCACTTGAATAAAACAGAGAAGGTCAGATTAATTGACACCATTTATAGCAATCAGAAAGTACTATTGTGGGAAGATGAGAAACTATTCTCCACAACAGTAATTAAACATAAAATAATAACCACAGATAACAACCCAGTATATACAAAAACCTATAGATATCCATATCACTACAAAAAGGATGTCACTGATCATATCCAATAATTGTTAGATAGTGGAATCATATCCAAGAATTGTTAGATAGTGGAATCCGAAAGGTGAGAGTTGTGATAGATTATCGGAAGTTAAACATAAATCGAGGAAATCCTTAATAGTCTGGGGAAATCCGTGTATTTTTCAACTTTAGATCTTAAATCAGGCTTCCACCAAATCCAGATGGACGAAAAGTACCAAGAGAAAACGGCATTTTCTACCGATAAGGGTCATTTCGAATTCACTGGTATGCCCTTTGGGTTAAAGAATGGACCAGCAACATTCCAACGGGCGATGAATTATGTATTGAACGGTCTAGTGGGAGATATGCTACGTATATTTAGACGATATAATAATCGTGCGGTACAATTTGGACAACCACGTAGAAAATCTGGAAAAAATCCTAAAACGACTAGCACAAATTAACCTTAAAAGCCATCTAGATAAATGCGAGTTCTTAAAAAGAGAGACAGAGTTTCTAGGCCACAAAATCACTCAAAACGGAGATAAACCAAATCCGGATAAGATTAAAAAATCTTAGATTGGCCTTTAACGTAAAGCCAAAAAGAAATCAAACAGTTTCTAGGACTTTCAGGACATTACAGACGTTTTATAAAAGACTACTCCAAACTCGCAAAACCAATGTCAAAATACTTAAAAAACACCAAGTAATCGATATTGAGGATCCAACTTACATAGACGAATTCGTAACTCTAAAGCAAATCCTTACCACAGACCAGATCCTAACCTACCCAGACTTTTAAAAAAATTGTATCATAACGACAGATGCATCAGATTTCGCGCTAGGTGCTATATTGTCGCAGGTTCAGGAAGGGGTAGAGAGACCCATAGCTTTTGATTAACGAACTTTCAATTCAACAGAATGCAAATATGCGGCAAATGAAAAAGAAGCATTCGCAATTATCTGGGCAGTTAAAAAGTATCAAGCCTGCCTTTATGGTACAAAATTTACACTTGTAACGGATCATAAACCGTTAACTTTCATAAAATCATCTGAAAAAAATTCCAAGATCCTAAGATGGCGATTGGAATTAGAGAATTATGACTATGATGTCATTTATCGGGAGGGTAAGTCAAATGTAGTAGCAGATGCATTGAGTAGATTTCCGACAACTAGTGAAACAAAAGAAATAACCCTCAATAAAGCAAATAATAATTCTTCACGTGTAAAAACGGACCAAAACCCAGAGGGCGGACAACAAATTATGGACATGGAGTCCATCAACGATGAAACAGTGCACTCCGCAGATACACCAGATGATTATTTTATCCACTTTTCTGAACACCCAGTTAATTATTTCAGAAATCAAATCATTTTTAAAATTTCACACCTAGATACAATAATTACTGAAGACATCTTTCCAAATTTTAAAAGAATAATAATCACCAAAGAGTCATTTGAAAAAGAAGATATAACGAAATACATGAAACTTTAGCACAATGGCAAACAATCAGCGATTCTATCACCTGAAACGCTATACCAAAAGATTCAAGAATCATTTAGGGGAAATTTTTCGCAAACCGGTCATTTTGTTTTCGTGACAAAAATGATTGAAGACGTTACAAATCAGGAGAGGCAAATGGCCATAATAAAAAAAGAGCATGATAGAGCTCATAGAGGTACTACCGAAATAAAAAATCAAATTAGGAGATCATATTTTTTTCCAAACATGGCCAGAAAAATCAAGGATTTTGTCATCACCTGTCATATTTGTAACAAACATAAGTATAAAAGAAAGCCCTATAACATCAAAATATCTCCTAGATCTATAACAAAAAAACCACTTGAAAGAGTCCACATTGACATATTTAGCATGAACAAAGCCAGCTTTTTGTCTATAATAGACTCATTTTCTAAGATACAGATGATACCAATCAATACTAAAAACCTAGTGGACACAACTGGAGTCCTAATTAAATATTTTACACTGTTCGGAATACCAAATAGCATTGTCTCAGATCATGAGACCACATTTAAATCGGTACAATTCAGAGAATGTTTAGCCAAACTTAACGTTAAATTAGAATATGCATCGTCATCCGAGTCAAATGGGCAAGTGGAAAACACTCACGCAATCATAGAACAAATATTTAATACAAACAAACTCAAATTCTCAAATTCTAATACTGTGCATAGCAAAGCTAATAATATAAATGATAAATTAGAATTGTATAAAATCCTAGAACAAAAATTCGAGAAACTATCGAATAACTTTCAACAAATAATGTCGTCGAAATCAAAATACACTAGGCATAAACGATGGGACACACTTGGGTCAGTGTGGAAATGGTTAGCAGGAAACCCTGATGCAGAAGACCTGCGATTAATCAACACTACAATGAATGCGCTCATAAACGAAAACAACAAGCAATTTCAGATAAACGAGCAAATAAACAAACGGATACAGCTAATCACAGATACTATAAACAACGTAATATCGAACACCACCATGACTAATCGAATAATATTAACAGAATTGGAAATGATAACAACCATAATCAATATTGATACTGTTAACACAATATTAGAGGACATACAGAACGCAATAGTAAGGACGAAAGTCGAACTATCAAGTAATAAAAAGAATTATTTATCAGTCAAAGGATCAAAATAACCTTACCGAATGAAGTACTCCAGTATGTTGCACCGAAGATCGCAATGAACAATGAAATACTACTCTATATCCTTCATGTACCAAAATTGGAAGAAGCAAATGCAACAATGATGAGAATCATCCCATTAACCGTTAATAAAACAACTATAAGGGATTACCCACAGTATCTCATTAGGTCAAAACAGAGACTATACACAACCTTCAATCATAAAATTATCATACAGAAGCACTCCGAAATTAAGGAATTCGAGGATGATTGCATTAGGCCTTTGGTTATGGGTAGTGAAAGCCATTGCAACGTAACATTAGAAGAAAAAACAGCAATTCAATTCATCGCAGAAGACAAAATCCTAGGGTGGACCGGACAATAGAACTTTGACGGGAAATTTTCTCATAACATTCTGGAATTGTACAATTATAATCAATGACAAACAATTCCATACCTATGAAATAAGAAGTGAAGCTCAAGAAATCCAGGGGGCACTCCATAACATCATGGTAAACAGCAAACTAGACGAAGAAGGAAATATTGAACGAATCAACCAAGAATCCATTCAAAATAGAAAACATCTGAAAAACGTTTATCTAAAACAAATAAACCATCAAATATGGATATGAACCCTTTCAGAAGGGTTATCATTTTCATCAATTAGCATGATAATAACATTAGTCTACATTAGTTCACGTAAAAATACAACATCAATAAAAATTGAAAAAGTAAATGAAACATCAAAGGAATTACAAACACCTTACTTAAAACTTCTGGAAGAAGCTAGAATCAAAACTAAGAACGAGGACGTCCTTTTTTCACCCCCGGGAGGAGTTATATCCCCACAAACCGCATTCCAACATAACGTTCCCACAAGAAATCCGAGCTCAAGAGAACAATGTTGATGCAGAACAACGTGACAACATCATAATCCGTTTCAAGACAAAAACGCTGATCAAGAACAACGTGAAGATTCTTTTTACACTTTCTGCCGTAGGCACTTGGCGAAACACATTTTTAAGTTTTTTTAAAAACACTTGTTAAATATTTCGCAAAATTACAAAAGGTTTAAAAAATCACTCGATCGATTTCGGCTTGTTAGGCCATCATCAGGAGTATCTACTAAATTGTAAAAATAAAAATGTAGTTATTTATATATACAGTTGGAAAAAGTAAAAAATGAAACAAAAAGTATACAAATAAAAAATATGGGAGTGGTAAACAATAAAAATGGTGAGAGCAATAAACATTAAAAATTAAAAGGGGGTGAGTTAAACACAGGTATATGATTATTGATTATTGATTAGTCAACGGCCGAATAACAAAATTCCAGATGATGTTGTTGTTGTTTTTTTTTTTTAATATTTTTATTTATTTTATTATAACCCGACGTATTAGTCATTTTATGGGATGGTATGAGTATGGGAATAAAACAATGCGGAGTCGGTAATTGGTAAGAAACGGATTTCTCTCTGTTCGTTGAGGATATTTTGGTTAAGAAATATAGTTTTTCGGATTTCGTAAGATTCTAAGTTGTCTAGACGTCTGCTTTTTGGTTGCACATGTAATATTTCTAAATTGTTTAAACTGAATGTGTGATTTTCTAACGTTAATGATTATAAAGAGATGATTCATGGCTACCAGATAAATGTTCTTTAACTCTAACTATAAAATTTCGCCCAGTCTGTCCTATATAAGAGGAACTACAATAATTGCAATTGATCTTATAAACGCCAGACTTGGAAAGGCGATCAATTCTTGGTTTGTTGTTAAAAATCATTTTCTTAATTGTATTATTGTTATAAAAAGCAAAGCTAATATCTGTATATTGTGTCACGATGTTACTAATCCGTTGGCTAGATTTTCCTATCTCTCAGCGGCGCCAATTTTTTGGCATTGGGATATCAGGTGGATAAATGTTAGCTAAAGCTTTATGTTTCAGTTTTCTGTTTAATAGCTTTAATATAGTCTTAGCTGCATAACCGTTATTCGCTGCTATTTCTAAAATTATATTAAGCTCTTTGTTATAATTGGATTTGGTCAAAGGAATGTATATTAATCTATCTAAGATTGAGTGGAAAGCTGACATTTTAATATTATGGGGATGGTTTGAAGAGTTAGGTATAATGGCGTCTGTATACGTGGGTTTTCGATAAATTTTGAACTCTAATGAAGAATTAATTCTGGTTATTGTTATATCTAGAAAGTTAATAGATTTGTTTTCTTCTTTTTCTACCGTAAAATTAATGGTGGGATATGGAGAATTTAACCAAGTGAGAAAAGAGGTTGATAGCCTATCAGTTCCATTCCATATAGACATAGTATGTCATCAACATATCTGTACCAAAAGATCACATGACGGAAATAAGGATTGTTGCTTGATACAATCGTTTGTTCGAAGTAATTCATGAAAATTTCTGCTAACAAAGGTGACAGAGGGGAGCCCATCGGTAGACCATCAGTGAATCTGAAATACTTATTATCAAAGCAAAAATAATTTTGTTTAATACAAGTTTCAAATATCAGCTTCAGTTCATTCCGAAGGCTTCCATCTGCAACATCCCTATCTAAGTAACTATACACTATTTGAGACAAACTATAGCAACGTCAAACGAAACAAGTTTTGAGTGTATAGTGGAATATCAACATCCTGAATTTTGCTAATCAATTCTACCGAGTTCTTAACCGAGAAAGTCGAAACGAAATTAGTATGACTGTTGAAAAAGTTTATGAAACCCTTACATAGCTTGTAGGCAGATGCATTGCAATACGCTACTATTGGTCTAATCGGTGATGCCTTCTTTATGGATTTTAGGTAAACCATAAAGAATTGGGGCAGATGGATTCATAACCGTGTACCTCCAACCAGTGCCATCAAAGACCTTTGAGCAGTGGTTGATACACTTACTGACCAAAGTCTTAAATGACCTAGTAGAATCTCTATTGAGCTCTAATGCATTCCTAATCATCAGTTATCTAGAAACAGTGCAATACTAACTTTTAATACGATGATAAATCCGCATTTTGAGTATTGTGCACCAGTTATTGCCTTTTCGTCAAATAAACAAATACAGAGATTACAAGTATTACACAATAAGGGAATGAGAATAATTCTAAGATGTAATAGGCAAACCTAAATAAATTTAATATTAAATACATTGCAGTGGCTCAGATATCGCAGAGATTGAAATTATCGGTTTACTTGTTGTTTTTAAAATGAAAAATTATTTGTTACCTGAGTATTGATGTAGTAGGCTTGTATATTAGGGTGGAACGAAAATTTTTGTTAGTTCTAAATGAATCGTAATAGTACGGAAAAGTTATGTATTATGTATTTGGTATTATGATTCTAAGAAAATGTTAAAAACGCAATTTGCAATTAACTTAACTTAACTCAATTGGCATCTTTATGCTTTATACTAAAATTTTTATTTTCAATGTGCTACTGTATGTTTTGTGACGCAGCGGGATGGATCTGCTGCTGCAATTGCTAGTGCTGTTCTTGTAGATGTAAGGCTAATTACAGCAGATGATAAAAACAAAATAATAGATTGAATGAAGGTAAGACGGCAACGAATACAGGTAAGGTTCAATCTACAGATCGGACCATGAATCCAGTAAGATCAGAGGATTATATTTTGACGGCCGGAAAGACAAAACACTTGTACAAGAATTTATTGGAAATAAAAATTACCGGAGAAATGTAATCGTAGAGCATTATATATTGGTGCAAGAACCGGGATCTAAATATAAGTCATATTTATCCTCGGTCTGGTTCAGCTGCTGCCATTAGTGAACACATTTTTGAATTTTTTGATGAACATTCCACCGATTCTTCTTACTTAAGTGCAATTGGTTGTGATGGAACAGTCATATATACAGGCCAAAACGGAAGAGTCATTAGAAGAATAGACATTAAAAGGGATCGTCCACTACAGTGGTTTGTATGTCACTTACACGCCAACGAACTACCGTTTCGACACCTTTACCATCATCTCGATGGATCAACTACAGGACCTAATAGCTTTTCGGAGCATATTGGGAAACAATTAGAAGGCTGCACAAATATTCGAATATATCAATATAAACCGATAAATGGTAATTTATGTCTAGTGGGTTCGAATGACTTGAGCTCAGATCAAAAATATTTATTGCAAATTTGTCAGCCGTTTGAATCTGATCAGCGTTCAATCGATTTGGCTAATAAAAATCCCGGAGAAATTGCTCACGGACGTCTAACCGAATTCTTCGACTATACATTGGGAGTGAAGCACCGTCAAACGAATTAATAATATTAGTAACGTGGTTCTCAATTAAAATACAATCATTTTGTAAAGATGGAGCTAAGTATTTATGGAAAAGTGTTCAATATAGTCGTTATATCTTAGCGCTGGTTCACGAAAAATTATTGATCGTGTAATTCAACGAAACGGATACTTTGCCCATCCGGAAAATATTCTATTGTGTATGATGTCGGATAATCGATAGAATATCCAAAAACTAGGAGTTCGAAGAATATTAAAAGCGAGATCTCAACGGACAGAAGGAAACATCCGTAAATTTCAAGTATCAAAAATACTTTGAAAACAACTTTGAAGTCCAGGAATATTATGAGATGATTAGCTGGGCTGAAATTACAGAACCTCCTTTGATGAGCCACATAACCGACAGCAAATTACAAAATATGATCCAAAAAGGCCAGACAATCGATAGCATAGATTTCGATCGGTTTCCATGCCACACTCAAGCAGTAGAGAGATGTGTAAAATTGGTGATGGAGGCAGCCGCCGCTGTTTGCGGTATTGATTCGCGAGGTGGTCTCATTCGTGCCAAACTTGAATCTCGAAATTTGTTGCCATGTTTTTCCACAAAATCGGAATATAAAACTTTTAATCAAACTAATGTGTAAAATTCTTGTATTTTGTGTATAGAATTAATAGGGAAAGTTCCAATAAAAAAATTCCAAAAGGATATTCTTATGTGTTTATGAATTTTCAACCCCTCGGCAGTACCTCAAGAAATATTTTTAAAAATTTGCTATTTTACTGGAGTTATAATACGGTCAATACACAACTATCCCGAACTATTACAAATTAAATAAAAAATAAAAATTGTTTACTATCATTTTCGTTCCACCCTATTGTATATGTTGGAAATGTTAAACATTATAATTTAAGAAATTTAATATTTTAGATTACATTTTGTACGCACTGAAAATGCCAAGAAAACAATATTGTATAATGGTTTTAAAAATGTTTAATGAATTACCTATTGAAATTAAAAATGAGAATAATTTTATTATATTTAAGATGAAAATAATCGAATACGTAAAATATACTTTTGAATATTTGTTTTCATTATTTGTATTGTACTAATTGAAACTAATTAGTTTTAAGAATTAAAGTTTTGTGTATAATAGAAAGCATTTCTAAATAAACTAAACAAAAAACATATTTTGGGGTGGTAGAATATTTTTTTTTAATTGGCGGGACACGGATATGAGACGTCGGAGAGCCTTGAACAAGAATGCCAAAAATACTTAAGTAGCTGTAAATTCCTTATTACTGGATAACATTTTTGGGATCGCTGGATTTTATTTTTTCGATTTCGGGGCCGCAGTATGAAAATGTTTGAGAAGCACATTCAAATTCATGCTGCTCTAATATTTTGACTCGTCAAGCAATTCGAAGATCTGGTTGCATTTCTATGAGTTATGTACTCATGTTCCATGTTAAATAGACAATTAAATAGTTCAAATCAGTTTTGTGCCACATAGTCTACATGAAGTACCTAATTGAACAATGGTCGTGCGAACAATGTATATGTATATATTATTATTTGACCGTTATTCTACGGGAATAGGATGGATTACAGAAACTTGCTTATTGCATCACTCGATAATTGCAACTACACGATAGGTTTAACTCTAAAAATCTTTAGAATTGCAAAATATAAAAAAAATAATTTCGATAACTGCAATTTATTGTTTGCTCAATTTCCCTTTGCAATTATTTCTATTAAAATAACAAAAAGAAAGAAAGTTTAACGAACAACATGCGATATAATATGCTAGATGTGCTAACACAAATAACATAATAAATCGCCTGATCCATTTACAACGAACAAATTAGTTGCTCAATGACTGTTAGGCCGTCCCTATTAGCTAGTTAGACTGCAGAGTGGTCGTGGGGTTTTTAGCAGTATATACAGCTCTGTTCTACTAAATAGGATAATAATAATAATAATCAATCTTGCTCGTTCCAATTTGCAGAGACTAACAGATTATTTCAATTGAGTCAAAACATTGAGAAAATATTTACTCTAGGTAAACCCTATAGTTACCCAAATAAACTTAATTCTTTGAATGAATCTCATAATACAGTTAAAAAAAATGCATTTGTTTAATTTAATATATTATTAAGGAAATATAATAATTCAAGGTCAATAAAAAAAAATAGTTTACCTGTTTTTTTACATTAGTTGACATTTTATTGCAACATATTAATCACAAACAAATTATGAATCTTCAGCTATTAATCGTTTTGCAACAAACTTTCATGCGTCTGACGCAACAATTTGTGTAAAAATTTTAACTTTTTGTTTTACTAATTTTGTTACATTTAATATAGTTGCGCTGATAGCAGCAACATGTTAGAGACACTATTTGAGACACTTGCTATATTCTATTGTATTTGTAAGATCACTACACTATTTTTTTACGGTTATTTATTTTTTAATTACACTAACTTTTAAAGATAAAAGGTTTAGTTCACAGAATATAACTTTCAACCACTTTGACTCACAGATTTAATTTTGATCACTACATAATTTTATTATATCACTGTTATTTAATTATTTATTAATAATTAATTATTGATTTTAAATTATTTATTTATAGTTTATTTATTATAGATTCATTAACTCATTTGTATACACTTTCTATTTAATATTTATAAACTTACTTCAAAATTCATTATAAATTAACTAAATTAAAAAAACATGATTTATCTTGTTCTTAAACCTTCGTTCACTAACATTCATACCCCAAAAAAAAAAAAAAAAAATCTCGTCACATAAATTATTCAACGCTCGTATTACCATTACAAACAACAATAAATAAAACCGGTCTATCAGTTATTATACTCAAAATAAGGGAATGATGGGGACTGATAGATTATACTATTCAATTGCATTTCACAAATCGATGATTCGTAACAGTAGAGCGCATCCAGCGCATTGAGCTTTTACAAAAACATTAAAATATTAAGCACATAAAATGTATGAGGATTGGTGAACGTAGAATTACAGCCTGAAAAATATTTTTTCCAACTACTAAGGAGTCATTGGAAACACTAGCTGCTAGAAATTGTTTTACGAAAATAATTGGTGCTAGCAAAAAATCATAAATAAAAAGATTTTTTTAATAAGGTGTAGCCACATTTTTCCGACTAATCGACACATAAAAACACGCTGCGCTTCGCCTCGCATTTACTCAAAGATTGCGAGTCAAACAAAGCCATTTTTTATCCGAATAAGGAAAATTCATTGCGTACACAAATTTACTAACAATGAAACCTTTTGCACTGTCAAATTTAAAAAATTATAAAAACTATTCCACCCCTTAATGTGCGAGAAAGGCCAATTTCATTCCCTAAAAAAATAGAGATGCAACCCAATCAAATTTAAAAAAAATGGTTTCGTTAATATCTCACAGAGTACTACAATTTAGAACAGTTTTTATATTTTTTTTAATTTGATAGTCCAAAAAGTTTCATACAGTGAGCTTTGTTTTGCGATAGAGCGCGAAAAACCAAATAGCTTTTCATCATGCTTCTGGTTAGTAAATGACTCTCTGATCAATATAATCGTCCATTTTTGTATCACAGAGCCACTTTCGAACAGTTATACTATATATCTAGGCTATACATAATCGTGTTGTGCTTTTCTAGATATTTATTGTTAATGAGTGTTTTGTTTTCTTCTTCTGGTCTAAAGAAACGTTTTATATTTTAAAAATATTTTAATGTAATTTATCCAGCTTTAGAATTTTATAACTTTGTTGTTGTTGTTGTTTTTATTTTAATTATGAAAATATATTTTTTTAAGATAATATCGTAAACGTATCCATAAAGTAGGCAAAAATAGTATCACATTTGACTTTTTGTTTTTCGGTACTATATATACACATACTTACTAAGGCTTACGAATTCCACATATTATATGATGTTGAATTTAAGTATAACGAGAAAGCTTATACAACACCAACCAACTTGATTATTATAAACTGTACCACAAAAAAAAAGAGCAAAAATTAAAATGTATGGATATTAAAAGAAATAAAATTAATTATAAAAGCTAAAAAACAAAAATGTATGCATTAATTTTGCCGTTGTTGTGCTTTTTTCTGGTGTAGTCGTCTCCTTGTTGCCACTGTATTTATTTTATTTTTATTATTAGAAATTATGATAACTTGGAGAATACAAATTGGTTTAATAGAGGATACATATATGTATGTACAAAACATACATAAGTATATTATATGTGTTGTGTGTATTTTTTTAATATTCTCAGTTATATGTTGGTGGTTTTTATCATTTGTCTTTTATTAAAAATACTAAGAATTTATATTTGACAATACAGCGTACATACATATGTATATGTTTGAAGCAGCAAAAAATTCAATTTCAAAAATTGGTATTATCAAAATGTGTTATTTGTTCATCTAGTGCAATTTAAATCCCGAGTGATTTTGTTATATAACTTCGAGATCTTTGCGACGTGTAAAACAAAATTGGATTAGCTACAGGAAAAATGGGAATTCTTAAGAATAACACTTCCATAAGTTATTACAAATCTAAAAGTTTTTCAAAGTAGGCTTAAAATTAGTGTTTTATTTGAGCGAAAATCATTTAAAAGGAAATCGAACAGATAACTTGGTAGAAGTAGAAAATCTGCCCGAAAATGATATCGTAATTATTGTATAAAATGATGGTCATAAAAAGTAGGCTCGGAATCCAGAAATATAGGCGAATTGCGATATACTCTAAGGATAATGTCAAAATTTGAAATTGCAAACTTCTCTTTAAAATACGTTTTCTGACCTGTTTATTAAAGATCTATACTCGGAAACTGTTATGAAACTAAGTCGTTGTCACCGTTTGAATACCTATAATTCATATTCATATTAGAAAATTTACTTTATCCTTATTGGGTATTAAATCGAATTGGTTGAAATTTAATGGCAGAAGTAGAAATAAGGACCTGTGAATCAGTTTGGTTTATCCATTGATACATTACAGTTTTAGTTTGCAAAGAGATTTAACCAAATTTAGGCTTAGTTCAACCATCTAATCATAATTTTCTTTAAAATCTTCTCCAATTAAAATTGCAAATACAAAAATCAACTTTTCAAATGTTGAATTATGTATAGGTAAAATTATTTTCGAAAATTTGGTAAACTGCAAAAGAAAGTTCCAAAACTTTTAATGTGGGAAAAAAACAAATGAACTTAATTAAATATTGTTTCTGGATCCTGGACAGAACAAGTGCGGTGGCGGAGAGAAACTAATAAGCTAAAACTGACTGAAATCGCTATATAGTAAAAACATAAAATATACTAAGAAAACCTGTACATATTCATCAAATCCCTCTACATCGGTTCTTGGCCTGATATTCGCTAGCCAAATTGTCTACAATTCCTAAGTAGTCGACTTTAAAAATAATTATAACCCACTTTCAAAATATACCTAATGTCGACTGCAATCTCAAATGCGTACTTACGGTAATCTAATAATTTGAGAACACAAAAAATCATCAAGGTGATCATTGTAAACGTCTAGATTTAACCGCTTGCAATATCATGAATATATTCAATACAATGGGAAGAAATGAGGTTGAACTGATCTTTGTTGCACTCCATTTCGCTATAAAACGACAAGCTTGGGAAACTGCAACCATATCGATGAGATAAATAAAACTATTTTATACAATAAGGTTTAGTACTGGTGGAAATTTAAGAAACAAACCAATAATATCTTGATTAAATAGTTGATACTAACGGAAATTCATTTAGGGATCAAATTGGCTGAAAGATATTGAAGTCACATTGTACAGCAACACCTGTTTAGAGTTGTATTTTTATTTATCTCTGAATTTAAAAATTTCTTTTTTAAATGAATTTCCGTATTAAGAAAATATAAATTTTGTCGATTTAAAATATTACAAATTTACAATATTGCTAAAATTTAGAAACTAAATTAACAACTTTTAAAAAATTAGAAATTGTTTTTTTAGAATTTTAATTATTTTGATTAGAGCTTCAAAATTCGATGAACTTCTAATTTAATATTTTTAAAAGCTCAAAAATTCAAAATATGTGATATGAGTAAACAGCATCGATATTTAAAATCTCCAAAAAAATGTATGATCCGTTATTGCTAAGTGCTAATTATTT
Source organism: Tipula helvola (assembly GCA_963556165.1). Classification (NCBI taxonomy): domain Eukaryota; kingdom Metazoa; phylum Arthropoda; class Insecta; order Diptera; family Tipulidae; genus Tipula; species Tipula helvola. The sequence continues at coordinate 373,333,767 of OY744482.1, forward strand.
GAAAATCTTACAATTTGGAGTTTTATTTCTGCATGGTAACAATTTTTGCAAATCGTTTAAGAAATTACCTTATGTATATGAAGTCTAGTATAGTTTTGAGTCAAATATTTTAAAAAGCTTAAAAAACTGATAAAATCAAAATTTATGATCGTGAGCAATTTCCATTTCAGACCACCTACGGTACTATTTCAGAATTAATTTTAAACAAGCATAAAGGTATTTTAATCATGAGAACTTTATTTTCTTTTTTAAAATTTGCCTTATAAATAAAACTAAACCTTCTTTCTACAATATTAACATTTAATTTAGGCATAAATAATTATTATCACAACAAATTTGCAAATGGCCAAGACCTTGCTTAAATGGAAAATCATTTTTGCACTGCACAATTCATGTTTAAATCATCACCATTATACCAAGAATAATAAAATTTAATTATTTTAATAAAAACATTTATTCATAAAATAATTCAAAAACGGTCCAGAATACCCTTGAATATATTTTATCTTTATTTATTGAATTCTGTGTGTGAAGCAAGAGTTTATCTACGATATAAAATCTCTGTTGATTTCTTATGTGGGCAATTTATCTAAAATAACGAAATGTTATGAATATACCTTGCTAAAATAAGTATTGACGACATCGGGTTGATGATTTATCTGAAATATTTACAGCGTTACCTACACATATTAGTAAATTTCTACTAGTTTGTGAATCCTTGATGTTTGATACAAATAATTCCTTTACAGCTATCCTTGAGAAACTTTCTCACATCAGATCGACCCCTTGATTTATGTAGTATAAGGGTGCAGCGTGTGGCATTTTCCATTGGTTAGGGAAGTTCTAAAGCATGACGAGACTACAAGAAAGAGCTAAAATATTTTAAGAAATCTTGTTGGAATAGCGCCAGAACAACTTAAAATTTTAAACTTTTTGATAGAAGAAGTAAAGTCACTATAGATGGGGTTTCCGGTAATCGAATTCACATATTTCACAAATAATTCACATATTTCATACGTACTTATTCGCTTTTTCATTTCCGAGAAACATTGTAGGCGGGAAACCTGATATTTTGCATATAACTTTCCATATGCAAAATGTAAAAAGGAACGCTTTTGATGAGACTTCGTCCTCTGTTTGTGTGTCACAGCCAATTTTCTCAGGAATCACTAATAATAGCATAGATCAACAATTTAGCTTTATTTGTCCGCAACTAGTTTAATAGTCAGAATCGCAAAAATATTTGTTGACCATTTTTAGCGAGGTAAAATATTGAGGATTAAAAGAGATACATAGCTATCTACATAAATTTTAGCCAATATTTCAAATGTTCTTCGCAATGCAGTCCAGTTTATAATACCACGTGCAAAGTTAACTTCCCTTATAATATTTAACAATACGATGCAATTTATTTAAGTATAGGGCATCAAGAGTCATAAATATTTGAACGAAGATAACAACATTTACAAAAATGAATTTAAATTAAATTTCATAATAAGAAAGTGATTGGTTCCAACGTAACAGTCGTTTTCTGTAATTTTCGATCAAAAGAAATAGACGAACGCGTCAAAAAATTGATCATTAAAGCTGGTCGTATAGGATTGTTTCTCATACCACGGGGTTAGTAATTTAATGGATACCCGCAGATGTACCATAATTAAAACAATTTTGAAAGATTTTGCAAGAAAAAGGAATTTGCATGGGAAATTTGTAATGTAACAGGATAATGATCCTAAGCATACGAGTCGTATTAACACAGAATATTTTAAGAGATCGAAGGTAAAATTATTGGAATGGCCGCCTCAGATGCCCAACTTAAAACCGATCGAAAATATATGTGCTTCATTAGATAATCAGGTACCACATGCTCAAAGAAGTAACTAATCCCATCAAATCATTCCTTTGTTACAGCGATCGTGGAATAGCATACCGATTGAGACCCTCCCTCGTTTTTATTAATATCAATATTTAAATCGAAACTTTATTATATTTAGTTTTAATTTTTCAATTCGCAGAAATGTTCTTTTTTTACGCCGATAAAAGAAATTTTCATTTATCAAAAAACTCCGAAAAAGTTTAATAAAATATGATTAATAAATTTAATAATATACCGAGAATCGAAGATTCTCGGTATATTATTAAATTTATTAAGCCGCCCCGGTGGCACAGTGGCCAGCAAGCTTGCTTTAAGCTCCGGAGGTTCCGGGTTCGATTCCCGGCGAGTGATGAAAAAATCACGGCTGGTTAATGTTGGATCAATGAATTAGTCATTCATTATCCGTTAAAAAAATGATTACGAAACTTCAAATGAAGCGGCCAAATCCCTCAATGGGATGTAGCGCCAGCGAAAAAAAAAAAAGATAATCGAAGAATAATTTAGGAGTAAGCAGAAAGTTTGAAAAATTAAGTAAAGCTTTTCTAGAATTTAGTATTCATAAAATATTTTCATATTTTCAAATAAGGGAAATAAAAAATCCTTCCTAGAAAAAAAAACAGATTGAAGAAACTTGTTTTACTTATATAATTTATTGCTGAATTGTTTTCGTAAAATTGGAACAACATATATTTTGGAGATATTTTTTACCAAAGCAATAGCAGCCAAATATTTTTAAATTACATACAAAATGTCGCTTTTCTTCGCCGGCCGTAGGGACAAAATTTAGAAATACAAAAATAATAAAAGCCAAAAGACTGCAGCGTATCTAAAAATCAGAATAAACCTAATACAAAATTAAAATTTGAATGCAATTGTTGTTGTAAAGGCCTTAAGACACTATAGCTTATATTGCAAGTCCAGGCAACTTAAATAAACTCATTAAATCTTGCGATTCAGATGTGTCTAATAAAATTTACTTGAACTTTACTTATGAAATATTTTAAGCTCTCAATAATTGAAACGGGATTAATTTAATCTCCATCATTCACGGAAAGTGCTAAAATTAGTGCTAAATTTGGAGGTGCAAAAATGGTTGTTTGGAATTTATTTAGGCGGTTGGCTTGGTATTCGGAAATTCAACTAAGTTTACAATTCTACTGCACAGTGATCTGATTCAAATTCTATAGTTCTTAGGTGTGGGAAGCTATACGTTGGTCATAATGGATGTTTATGTTGTCAGAAATGATAAAAAGGTCTAAATAAGAGTTGATGTCTCCTACGCTGTAGGATGGTAGGTCGGAGCGTAGGAGTTCTAGTTTCTGTGAGATGCAGTTTGTATTAAACCATTTCAGTAGCTTGTCACCGTTGAAGCTAGACACAGTATTTCCCCAGAAACAATGCTTAGCGTTTAGGTCGCCTCCTATTATGATGGATGAGTGAGGCTGTGATTTTAGTTTTATTATTTCTGTTAAGTCTTGGGTATCTATTGACGAGAAATCAGTATTTGTGGTGAAGTATACTGTCGCTATTATTAGTTCGTAGTTGGCTGAATTTATTTTGATAATGGTCGCTTCGATAGATCGGATATTCGGGGGATGCGGTGTTACCGTATATGTAGGATAGGCCGTGTTTTATTAGAATTCCTGTTCCACCTCCCTTATTGTGTATACGCTCGTTTCTAATAAAGTTATAATCTTTAATTTGTACTTTGTGTAACGGCTTGATTTTAGTTTCATTAAGGAGTACTAAATGCTATTTAACTGAATTTAAAAGAACCCCCATGTCGTGCCGTTTCTTGCGACTAATCAGGGAGTTTACGTTAAGCTGAATAATGGTTAGAGAGGAGTTTCTAATATTCATTCTGGGTTTGTTAGATTGGCGAAAAATTCGAACAAACTGATGCATTTTTGGATCGGGTCTTTTATGGCGTTTGAGGTAGGTGTGAAGTCGTAAATTTGACGGAGCGTATCAGTAAAATTTAGTCCGAACATGCCATTGCATGTTCTTTCCCTTGTTAAAGTTCCTGGTTTAGCTATTTTTGGCTGAGAGCAACCGTTTGATGATGAAGTTGGGGTTGTAGTATCGACTGTACATTTATATTTTTTCTAGTTGCTGTTCTTCCTGTCTAATTCGTAATTGGTTTCTGCGTTCTTGTATTTCCTTATACTTTGGGCACTGTCGGTAGTTAGCCGGATGCTTTAGTTTATTGCAATTGATACAGTAATTTCTGTCTTCTTTCTTACATTATCCTGGTTCGTGTGTGTCGGCACATTTAATGCATCGGTATTGCATGCTGCAATTTGAGGCCACGTGCCCGTATTTCTAGCAATTTTTGCATTTTATTGTCTCTGACCTAACAAATTTATCAAAGCTGACAGACTGATAGAGAATGAATTTGACATTTGTAAAAACTGACACGTCCGTGTTAGGGTTAAGGTGAAGAAGCCAAATGTTAAGGTCCCTGTTGTTGGTTTAATAGATTTTCTAGTTTGGTATTTTGTAATGTTTAATACATGCTGACTCACCTTTAGTTCCTCGAACGCTGCTTTGATATCTTCTGCATCGTAGCTGCTGTCTACTCCTTTTAGAAGCACTGTTGGGAGTTTAAGCTCCTTTGGTGTATAGGTGAATTGGTTGTTTTTTCCACTTTTTATTATTTCTAATGCTTTTAAGAAACTGTTTAATTCACTTGTCATTATATGGGTGACGTTTTTATTAATTTTTTTAAGGGAGAATTGAGTTTTTCCGATCGCTTCGTCTAACTTGTTGATAATATCTTTCGTGACTATGTTGTAAGCCACTATTGGTGACATCTTTTCTTTTTTAGGGTTGGTTATTGCTGGTTTTCCTGCTGTAGGTGCTGTCGTATTTTTGTTTGCTGGCTTAGTTGCCGGCGTTGTGTAGGTAGTTGACTCATTTACTGTTGATTCAGGTCTATGCGTTTTCTTTCGTCTGATAGTGATTTCCTGGATCTGCGGATATTCATAATCTAAAAATGAAGGATTGCCGCGGTCCAGCTCCTTTGACATTGGTAATTCGATTGCGCTGTTGTGTGTATTTTCTAAATTTTCAAGTTTTAGATCTAATTCTTTGTTTTTGTTTGCTAACTCTTCAATATACTCTTTTAGCTGTTCTATATGTGCCGCAAGCTGCGCTATCTATAAGTTTCGATCCATTTTGACTTGTGAATCTATCAATCTCTCTTTTTTTTTAACTTTGTTATTTTTGTTTTTTGTTTCTTATAGGTCGCGGGCGCTTAATATTGGTTCTTAACGACTATTCCAATTTTGAGTGTGGGATCATGGGCATAGTCCTAGTCTTCCTAGATTAAATCTAGTGACTACTCCCTAGAATATCCACTCGAGAAAAAAACTTCACTCACTTGTATATTTGTTCTTTCTTTTTCTTTTAAGTTGACATTACACTCACTTTTATATTTGTTTATTTTAATTTTTCTTTTTTTTTTTCTTTTTACACGCACAAATAATTTTTACAAAATATTATTTATTTTCACTGACACTTCCACACCACTAATATCCACTGACTGATCTGATTATATCATCCCAAAAATACAAATCAAACTATATACGTTATATATAAGTAAGACCGTCCTGATTTAGCGAACTATTATGTTGATCAAAAATAAAAAACTCAAGGAAAATCTCTATGTAGGCTTTAATACACACAACGAGATTTTCCTTGAGTTTTTTATTTTTGGCGAATATTCGCTAAATCAGTACGGTCTTACTTATATATAACGTATAAAATTTGATTTGTGTTTTTGTAGTTTGATCATAGTTACCTGATGAGTAGATCAAACTTTTCGGTACGAAACCAAACTACCAAAGTTAAAACTTAATGCAATTTCCTACTATTATTGATATTTTTACTTTTTTTGTCAGAGTAGATATGTTATGAGTAGATGGTTTCTTTATTTCACTGGCTCACCAAGTCGCAAATATTAAAATGCTATTAAAAATAATATATTTGTCTATAAACAAAGCCGAAAAAATCATATTGTTTAAAGCAGACAAATTTTCAAAATTCCTAAAACAAATTTAACGTCAAACGAAACATAATACGAGTCAGAACGTGTTAAAATATAAAATTTAATTCAGTTTTATCGCCTAATTATAACTTTATTTTTCTACTTTCTTTCGTAATATTAAATTAAGAAATTTAATTATATTTTAACCAAACACCAAAAAGATAACGAAACGTAATGAAATGTAAAATTAATGTTGTCAAAAATATCAAATGTTGCCACGTTTATATGTTAATAAAAATTATTTACACACACACACACACATACATACTCATTTTTTTTGTAAATTTTCACTTTCGCTACTTCAACATGATGCAAACAAAACCATGATCATTTTCATTAAATGCTTCACGAAACTATGTTAATTTTCCTCCGTTTTTTGACTCATCTTGTGTACCTAAATGAGTGTGAGTGTAGAACTTTGGTTTTAATTTAATAATAAAAAATAAAATAAAAAAAAATGTTTTGCGTTAAAAAAAAAAATTTACAAAAGAATAATTTAATTTTTGTGACAGGAAGAAACGCAAAAAAAAAACACAATGTAAGATATAAAAAACGGAATTGTAACGTGATAATTCGGTTCAATTTTTCCATAAGATACTTTAACATGAAGAACAGCAAAAAATTTCATTTTTTTTTTTTTTTTGTACAAGAATAATTCAAAATATAATGAAAAGAACAACAATAACATTAATAATAAGAAGTAGTACTCAAGGGTGTATTTAATTAGCAAAGACATTTTTAAAGTAAAAAGTTGTTTTTGTCATTTCTTATTTAATCAATAATTGTCCTTATTTTGAGCATGGTAAAAGCAAATATTTTATTTCGGTGTTTTTTTTTGTGCTTTCGACGACAGTAATTTTTCTTAGCTCTCGTTGTTTTTATTTTTGTGACTGGTACAAAATAAAAAGGCAACAGAGATCACAAATTATCAAATTTACTTTTGGTATATAGCGTTTCAAATATATAGAGATAACAACGTTAAAAAAATATAAGTCTGCGTTGTAAGAAATTCTGCTATTGGACATGATTGTCAAAAGTTTTGTCTTTAAATTAAAATTTGTGTTTTTTTTTAATAATACATCTCTTAACTACGTCAAATAGGATATGTTAGCTTATTATTTTTTATGCGGTCAAATGGCAAAAAAATGTAAAGTCGATATAGTCTAGTGTTATTTATACTCATAATGTGTAAATTTATAATTTTGACAAAAATTTGACTAAACGATTTATGGCGTGTCTCAAATAAAATATTGTATCTCCACGTTATGTTTTGTTTTATATTTTTAATTTGAATACAAACAATATAATATCCATCTTCATCTTTATATACATTTCAACCATGACACAATATCACAAAAATGTAACAACAAAAATTTCATTCTACATAAAATGATGTTTGCCAGGAATAAAACAAAAAAAAAAAACTTTCATGATATAATTTATTATTTAGATAAAAGCATGGATATACTCGTATTTATGTATGTATGTATAAGCAAAAATTTACAGATGAAAGCTACTAGATATGGTCATGGTACATATGTTGTATTAAGTTTACAGATACAAGGGTGAAATTCAAATAATGAACAAATATAACGACTGATTGCAGAGGTGTTATTCCTCAAAATCACTTCTAAATGGTATTGAAACTATTACCTATCAGATATATTCCATTTTTGGTTTGAATCTTAACACTGACATCATCATTTATCCAGATTAAAATTCTTAATACAAAAACTGCTCAACATAAACCAGAAAATGCAGAAAGGTTGTGGCTTTATAAATCAATCAAGCAATTATCTTTTTAGTAAAATAAACGGCCTAAACTGTATACAACTCAAAATGTCAAAATGCCTCACTCGTTATTGGTGTAGGTATTCATTAGTCATAAGTAAGATATTGTAGAAAAAATGATTAATACTGAAATGAAAATAAATCGAAATTCCATAAGAAGAAAACAATTAACATTTAGTAGAGGCAAAATGGCGGAGAAACATTGCCAACACATACATATACAATAGAAACATTTTATAGAAAAGAGATAAAACAAATTTAATTGAAAAAGGTCTCAAATAAAACATGAATTTTTAACATAATCAGGCACAAGAAACGAAAGACAAGCAGAGATGGCATTAGGAACACAATTGCATCCAAAATTGGGAATAACCCAGTTAATACCTACACATATAACAGGCAAAATGAAAACAAAATCATCAAGCCACTATCACTAAACAAAAAAAATGTCTTATTGATTGTTCGCCACTCTCCTGTATACCACAAAAATATTATAAATATTTTTTTTTTTTTTTTCGCTGGCGCTACATCCCATAGAGGGATTTGGCCGCTTCATTTTGAAGTTTCGTAATCATTTTTTTTAACGGATAATGAGTGATTAATTCATTGATCCTACTCTTAAACCAGCCGTGATTTTTTCATCACCCGCCGGGAATCGAACCCGGGACCTCCGGAGCGTAAGGCAAGTATGCTAACCACTTGTGTGTGCTTAAATTACCCAGAAGCCAGCGGCTTTGATTTGTTCAAAATAAAATATAAGAATCGTTACAGGTTTTACATTTCAAATTGAACTTTTTGATACTTCAAATTCAACTATGCAAATTATATATATTTATCAACAAATTGTATTTCTTAATTAATCAATTTAATCCCAGCATTAAAATTTTTCGAAATAATCAATGTAATTTTCGTTGGGAGCAATTACACATAATTTTTTAATCTTATTAAAAATAATTCAGACCAAAAAGTTCGGAAAAATTTATTGAAATTCTAGTTCCGAAAAAAGTCAGCTGGGAATTCTAAAGAAAACAAAAAATTGTTTAATCGAATCGTTTTAGCTGATCGGCGATTGTTGCTTTATTCACGGCTTCTATGGAAATGGAATCCTAAAATGATGTTTAGATGAAGTTCTGGAAAGAACATGCACCTTGAACATTTCTTAATCAATTTTGATGAAATTCAACATATGGTATGGAAATGAGATTCTAAAATTATTTTTAGATTAAGTTTTGAAATATGGCCCAATACACAGGATGGAAATTGGCTGTTTAAATTCAACATTTATATGGAAATGATGGTTTAAAATAATTTTTTGATGATGTTCTAGGTTGGTGCCGGAGGAATATTATGAATGAATATTGTAGTGGTTTATTGGGTTAACCGCATTGGGTGAAAAAACTGAAAAACTACGAGAAACGCAAAAAAACTGTTTTCATTTACCTACGAAAATACTGACGTCGTGTGTACACTGACCGTTTTAGGGAACGGACATGATTTGCACTGGCTGGCGTTTGCAAGTAAACTGCCAGACCCCGGCGTCATTTCGGCCTTTAATGCCCACTACTACCCAGATTTTTTAGAGGAGGTAACGAAGCCCGCCGTCTATTCCTGTGAGGGAAATTTGAATTTCAAATTTCGACTGTTCCTTAAAATACCCAGTATACACACGGAGGGTTAAGTAGAGTGCAATATTTTTTCACTGATCCTATCTTTTTTGTTCTTAATAACACTGTAGTGTTTTGCCTTTTTATTTATTAGTTCTCTTTCTTCTCTACTTTTATTTTAATTTATGTTTTTACACTGTTCTATTCAAACTCGGTGAATGATTGGGTAACGGAACCAAACAAGCCGTAAGCCAAGTAACTTACAATTGCTTTCGCCGCCTACTGTTGATGAACAAAAGTATTTTAAAATGTGAATCAACAGAAAATTCACGGAATTTGTTTAGGCATGTGTCTTTGTGGATGATCAAGTTAATTTTGACTTTCTAATAATTTATTAATATTTTTCGGTACTGATTTTGGTATCAAGAATAACGGTTTGCCGCTTAAGAATGAAATCTACAAATCTTAATTTAGTTAACCTATTGGAGATTTATAAAATTTAGTAATTGAGTCACCTAAATATTTAGAAAAGTTATTTAGTTGCGGATAGATATTACTTTAATATTTCAAATTATTATAGAATTTAGAATAAGATGTTTAATTTTAATTGTCAAGACTGTGGAAATGTAGAAAATAAAGCATCGGACTTTAACATTCAACTTCATGTATTTATTTTTGAATTCAAGGGACAGGGTATTGATTCCTGTGCTTACTACATGGTTAAAAATTAGACGTGAAATTAACGTCTTTAGGCTTAAGCCAGCGTGAACTTAAATTTCGAACGTAAAAAATGTAGATCTGCAAGGCAAGGCTTGTTTTTGGCAGGTTGCTAAACATGGTTATTTGGACGTGAATATATATTTGACTGAGAAGTATAGCTTAAAATTATTATTTAAAATATATTAAAAAGGATCGCGAAATAATTAGAAATTAACCCCCCAAAGAAATTATTTAAAAACTCTTGAGAAGCATCAAATAGAAATAATTTGTTTATCTAACAAAATGTAATTTTGATTTCTAGCTTTAATATATCCTAGGACGTTAATTTTGAATTTCTGTAAAGTGTCTTTTTTAACGGTGTTTTATGCTATTTTTATCTAACGTAAAATGAACGAAGAATATATTTTTCGCCATTTTATGGAGGGAGTTTTCGAAATTTTATTCACAAACGCATAAAAATAAAATTCGTTAAATTTAAAATAATAGAAATTCTTTATTTATTGAAAGATTACAATAAGATTATTTTCATTAATTTCTTTAAATTATCTTAATATATTTTTAATTTACAGTGCATTAAATAATAAATTTAATTCATAAAAGTCTAGTAAAATATTCTTATTTTAGATAATATGTATAACTTATTATTAACTCTACTTAGGTTTAACGCAGTTTGATACTTCAAATAATTTACACTGACTGTTTCATAGTGAGGACATTCATGTGAATTTTTCTTTAAAATAGTTTGTTTTATATCTCAAACTTAAAAAAAATATTCAGAACCAATATAAAATAACTTAACAATTTTCTTAAAAATAGGCAAAATATAGGTAATTGGCAAAGTATAGTATAGGTTTTTATCTTTCATACAAGATTGAACAATACCTATACGGTAGGTTTGCATCATTTGATTGTACGGTAGGTTTGCATCATTTGATTTTTCTGCTTGAAATTTATGGTTTCTAAATGAATATCAACGTTTAGTGACTTGATATTTGTAGGCTAACACTTTACCAATATTAATACAATCTTTTTGAGTATTTGCTATAACTTTAAAAACATTATGCTTGCCCTCAAAACGCATACAGCAAATGTTTATGAGTGAGCCTATCCTTTTGATTATATTTGGATAGTGAATCATGTGGTGATGCTTAGATTTCAAATTTTTTTAAGGAAATTTTTTTTTTATAAATTTAGAGTGATGTTCATAATACACACATTTTTAAATTTTTTTTATAAAAACACTTGTTAAATATTTCGCAAAATTACAAAAGGTTTAAAAAATCACTCGATCGATTTCGGCTTGTTAGGCATCATCGGGAGTATCTACTCCTGATGATGGCCTAACAAGCCGAAAGTGCCTACGGCAGAAATTGTAAAAAGTATGATGTTCATAAATCAGAATTTCTAATTCGTCAACCCTTTGTATGTGAAAAAATTATTGCCATTCGTTTTATTAATAACATCATTATATTTAAAAATATGAAAAACAAATTAGCAATTAATTATTGAGTTATTTCCTTTGAATAAAATAATAACGGATGGAAAGTTTTTTCTGTCTAGGATACCGAAATTACAACTATTTATGTTGTCATTAATTCCGCTCAAGGATTTTACATATTTTTTATCTATAAAATAAGTAAAAAAATAAATTTAATTCCACTTAACCAACACCTTCTAATGTCGTAGATTATATCGACTGATGTGAATCATATAAATGGAAAAATTTTAATTCATTAAAAATCCACCTATATCCTTAATTCCTCGAACATGTGTTTTCTCTATATTTTGCAATAATTTGGTTAGATCATACCTTACAAATATAATCTACGCTAAAACTGTCTAATTGACGATACAAGTGATTTGTACCGACGCTATCTACACTTTCAAGGTTTCAAGAATTTTTAAATCTTTAAAATTGTCGCCTTTATTCATTTGACTTCATTCAAACTGACTTCTCCTAAGTCGTTAGAATAAAATAAAGGCATTAAATGAATATAACATAATTTACTATTAAAATTAAATGAAAGTTTCTTAAAGTAAATAGCGAGAATTTTAAGAATCTATGTTTTCGAGTCAAGTGGATTGACAGTTTCCAATTCATCGAAGTATAACAGAAATTGCAAAACTAAATTATCAAAAGAACTGAGTCTAAGTTTAAATTACGTTTGACTAAACATTTTTGAATTTTCTCTGTTGAAAGGATATTATGTATGTAGGGCAGAGTACTTAAAATTGGAATATATAAAATGTATTTTGTACTGGCGAACTAATAAACATATTAAAGTGGAATCCTATTTTCTTTCGTATCTTTGGGATAACGTGATTTCTCTAGGTTCTGAGACACTATTAAATGCTTGTTTCTGATAATTTGACCGCATCCGAGAAATGATGAAATTAAAAATTACTGTTAGATACTACTGTAATACATAATTTTGTTTGGAACGCATAAACACCTGGCTAATCTCATTTTCCAAACTAATCACTACTAATTAATGAACTTTTACAATATTCGAACACTTTAATTTTAATTTTTGACATTTTTTAAAACTTTTTTTTTATGTTTACATTTATACGTAATATTAACACTGATAATATTACAAGAAAAGTTTTAAAAATGTTAAAAATTAACAAAACTCAAAAAGTAAAATTAGTAAAAAAGAAAATTGGTAATACTGTCGTGAGATCTCACATTTCTAGTTTCATGAGACGGGCTTCAGGCACAAAAAAATAAAAATAAAATTAAGTGATCAAATTTAACGTTCTAAATTATTACTGGGTCGTCAATTGGACCCACTATTTTTGTTAAATTTAAAACACTTATTAATACCAAAACCATGTAACGAATACTATTTAAATTGGCAAATTTAAATAAAGCGAAAACGATATTATGATTAGGTTTTGTGTGTGGATTTTGACGATAAATGAGAACTAAATTATCCAATACAGAAAGACTAATAAAAATGATTTCTCATTTTTTTTTTTAAATACGGATTGATCCTACACATTTTAACTACCCAAATAGAGGAATCGTCTCATTTTTTACCGTGTAATTTGCCGCGTTTAGTGATTTATCTATACACTTTTTATTGCTAAATCTTGAATAAAATGTCATGATAGTCAATTACTTATAGGCATTATGCAACCAGATGCAATATTTTTAGTTTTCGGAGGTACGGCTTTGGGCTAACTTCACAAAGGTAAACATGTTGAAAGGCATATTACAGCTGATCAATTCCTTCAAAATGATACCCTACTTGCCGTATACATTTTTTACAATATGTCCCCTCAATTTTTAAAAGTTGCCAATAATGTGAAACGTCAAAAAAAAATTTGTAATTCAATTGTAACCGACCATTACGTTTGTATTATTTACTTTTTACATTCTAAAAATTAAACGACGATTTTACCTATATAGAAGGTTGTTATTGAGTAAGTTTTATTCGATTTAACTGCGCTCAAACTTATAGCAAAATGTTTTGTAAATCGGTTAATAAATTCCCTTTTCTTTAACAGTATTTCCTTCTGGGATTTCATTTCATTAGACAGAAGATTGGGATCTGCAAAATTTTATTGTGAATGAAAAAAAAGTGTGCAGGCATGATGTGAACAAAATTAAGGGGTTTCTGTCTCCGATAAGAAGCCAGATATTTCAAACTATTGCTAAAAGATTATTTTATTGGTATCAATTGTTACAAAAATATAACATTTCGTTTAATGTTTTCAATATGAAATTATTACTTAACATAATATGTTTCATTTGCATTATTTTGTAGCAATATACGAGTATTATTATGGTAACCAGAAATATTTTATATTTTTATATAAATTGATTAACGAAATTAATAAATAAACCGTTTTTTTTTTCAGTCAACACGAATATTCAATTCATCCATTTGCAAACAAAGTAATTGGAAAATCTCTTGTGTAAAGTATTAATTTTTAATTAAGCGCGAAACACTAATTAAAAAATGTAAATTTATGTTATTCATTAAAATATTAACACAAATTAATCAGAATATAATATTTTTGCATTAACAGTTATTACAACGATCCACAGCAATAAAGACTATGTAGTTTAGTATTTGAATCCGGTCTAACTAAAACTCCAACAAAATTATTGGTAATGTACAGGGCATTTTGTTGTCCGAATCTAAGGATTAAATAAATTGAAAAATAGAAGCTTGTATATGTATATATGTTATTTTCTAGAATCCCCTGCCGCACCCTCGAATCGATTATAATAAATTCCTGACACTCTGTATAAAAAATAATATATTCAACAAACAATTAAATATCAAATAAATTAAATTTAAGTTCTTCCCTTAAAAAGGCTTTTACATAAAAATACTGCTCCAAACCTAGATAGAAACATTTTATCAAGATATATTTGGGGTATGATTTTATGCAGATATTGGTATAGCTTCTAGGTATATTCATACAAATTTATTCATTTTACAAAAAAAAAAAAAAACATTTGTACGTACATTGAAACATACACATATTATGTACGTATAAAATATTTTGCATTTTTATTTTTTCGACTTTATTTATTGATGTTTTATTTATTTTAATACAACAACAAAAGCAACGATATATACAACCAACCACATTTTAAAGTATCTACCACAATATAATTGATCAGTGGTTTGGTTAAAAATATTGCATTTACAAATAAAATGTACACTGTATATATGGTAAATATCCAAACATGTTATGTACATATATTGGTTGTTCGTTGTTGTTACATTTAATTAATTTATGTATTTAGATTATTTATTTTAAATTTCAAAGAATTACATAAAATAAATAAAAACTCCCTCTTTATAAATTTTGTTAGATACCTAAATAGATATTTACTCTAACTTTAAATCTTCGAATAATTACAAAAAAACAAAAAATGTATGGTAAATTGTAAATATATAACTGATATATAAAATGTGTACCAGTAAAATTTGGTTTTACTAAATTGTTGTTTATTTTTATTCAATTAAACCTCAAAATTTGCAATTGATTTATTTCTGTAATCATTTATGTATTTAAAATGTTTGTTACATATTGCTATATGGTTATGTTTTTTTTTGATAATTATTAATTAACCCAAACAGGAAATATAAATTACTAAATATATAACGGGGCTTTACTGGATGTGCAAGTACATAAACAAAATATTAATTAACATTATTAAAGTGTATATATTTAAAGTTTGAACGTAAGATTACAATATAACTTAAAATTTAGAAAAATCTCTAAATTCTGGTTGACACTTGCACGGAACGTAGAAAGAAGGGCAAATATGAAATTATTTTATCACAACCAAATGATTTTATCGTTTCATTTTCTCGAAATACTTAATACTAAAATTAAGGATTAAAAAATTAATTATTGAACAGTGCTGATTTATCGATTTTTCAAATTACAAAATTTGGCAAACTGGTACAAAATTGTTCCAAATTAACTTAGAAGTAATATAATATATTCGGTTTGTGATGCTTCGGTGAATCGACTAATTCTGGAGTCACTAATCATAATGGGTTAAGGTGAGCTAAGTCTTTTTACGTATTATCTAAAATTCGAAACCTCCAGAATCAATTTTTGTAATATTCCAGTGTGTAACTCACACGATTTTGAACGACTCGTAATTTTAAAAACGTTTTCCTAAAAAAAATGCAAATTTTTCACTTAAGTCACTATGATTTATGACCACAGAATTATATTAACTCGACTTTCTTTTAAATTTTAATAATCTAACGTTCCAGATTGGTTCAAAATCCTACACTTCTCTAATATTTAACTGAATATAGCTAATGACTACTCTAGATTGTTAGGGAGTTTTTTAAGTCGTATTCAAACACTAAATTTTAATGTACCGGTCAAACATACGGTTGTATCTTCAATGTCATTAAAAGTTACTTAAATTTTTTTAAACCAAAAAATTTAATCTGCCTCTTCCACAGGCCTTGGCGTAGTTAGCTCCTGAAAAATATTCTCTAGATTAACGTCCATGTGGCGATTATCTCTGAAAGAATCGTATAACTGTATTAATCTCTATAACAGATATAGGTACATAGAATTTTTCATCTCTAGTTAATGGTTATAAAATATTTTGAAAAGTGGACCTGGCTAGGGCTTATCAACAAATTAATCACGACAGGTTGTATTCATAATATTTTTAAGAATTCTGTTTGATTTCGGGAATGCCGCCCAAATATTCTCAATGACTATTTTAACAGCTGGTTTATGTTTTGAAATCGAAGAAAAATAAAACAGATCAAAGGGAGCGCGAATGTTTTGAAATAATTTCACAGATTTGTTCCACATTTTGCTGAACTTTTATATGCAGATTACTATCAGAATACCTGACTCTTATCCCACATCTCTAATGATGATAAAATACTTTTACATTTTGACCTTGTCGTAATTCAAACCCGTTACCAGTGATAAGGAGAGAGGGTATTTGTGACCCAAACCACGTGAATAACCTAGCTTCACCAATTTTGATGAAGAAACAACTGTTTTATTATTGTAAATAATTAGAATAGAAGAAAAAAGAGGTGTCAACGTCGTCGATAGTCGCCTCTGGACAACCAAAGCGTGGCTTACATAACAGAGTGACCGAGTCAGTGTATTCAACGCCTTTCTTTAGTTTCTTTAGTTTCTTCATCATTCGAATGCAATTGATTCTGCGATTTTATAGAAATCATTTATTCCATTCCACAGTTAAATATCAAACTATCTAACTTTCATAACTAAATAAAATTATGCACCTGTTCAACACTATGTATGTACAATTTTCTTTCTGCTTGAATGTATTGCACTTACACAATTACATACTATTCTACGATATTCACATATAAATACAACAGATACATACACGCACTCATATACGTTTTCGGGCATTTTCGAATGCAATTGATTCTGCGATTTTATAGAAATCATTTATTCCATTCCACAGTTAAATATCAAACTATCTAACTTTCATAACTAAATAAAATTATGCACCTGTTCAACACTATGTATGTACATTTTCTTTCTGCTTGAATGTATTGCACTTACACAATTACATACTATTCTACGATATTCACATATAAATACAACAGATACATACACGCACTCATATACGTTTTCGGGCATTTTGTCTTTTCTGGGATGGGAAGATGAAATCCGGTCGGAAATGCTGGTCGTTTATAAAATATCACCACTAGCAAAACCGACCTAAAAAAAACATGTCATGAAATCCGGTCGGTAAAAATATTGAGCAAATGTTTGTTCAGTGTATAATTTTCTAGTTGGTGTATATTTTGCTCTGGAGATGTTAAAATAATAAATTAAAATTACTTTCCTGTGTTTCTTTTACGACTGAATTGGGTTCATATTTTATATTGGTTTTAAAGTGGTGGTAAAATGGTATCCCTAACAGGCATTATAACTTGCAATAATTATTAATCTTCAGGAATACCGCGTGGCTAATTTCTAAAAAAAATTACTTTAAGTGTTATCTAATTTTTATTTTGTTTGCATAGAATCGGCCATTAGTTGTTTCTAAATGGCATTCGTCAATGTATTATTAAATTATTCTAATAAACATTATTCAACATTATTTATTGGTGTTTCAGTGAAAAAACATCAAATTAATTTCTATCCTAATTAGGTAATTCTTGATTTGAAAATCTTAAGTTTTTTTAAACGAAAAGTCTCTATCCGTACTAATATTTATTGGACGGTTTTTGATGCGAATTTTCTGCGAAATCGGTGTTCATGATACCATTATTTGTAAAACCGGTCGATTTCCGTCAAAATTTTACCGTTATCGGATTTTATGATTCCGCCCCTAATATCATTATGTTAGGGAACGACGATATGGTTGTATGGTTGTGGAATGTAAATCAATCGACAAAATCAGAAAATGGAAAATAATGTGAATGAAGGTGATTTCATGTAGTGTAATGTGTCATAGCAAAATAATCATTTTGGCTTCCTTGTGAAATTATATTTTATTTTACGGTAAAGGGTGACCCATTTTAATCGACGGATCCAAATATCTCGTAAAATACGGCAGCTACAAAAAAATGGATTATACAAAAATTGTCAGGGATGATGGGGGTCATCTATCTGTACTAATTTCCTTGACTGTTAGGTCAATATTTAAGGTCATTTTAAGGTCAATATTATTTTTTAAAAGGTAATCCCTATTTTTGACACCGGATTAAAGAAAAGTGGGAAGTTTTATGTCCGAATATGTATTTTCTGTGACCTCCCTAGGTCACCTGATATTTTAGTTATATTAATTTGTTATCAAAATAAAAAAAAATAAAAAAATATACCTATATTCTAAAAATGAAGAATGACATTGACCTTCAAATGGCCTTCAAATTGAGCTGAATGTTAACTGTGTATATTGACATTTTTTAAAAAATTTGTCACTTTACCACACACTTTATCACAATAAAAATACTTTTTTAAATTTCAAAAAATTTTAAAAATTTTGTAAACAATTTTTCTTTCTATATAGTATGTATGTGCTATATTAAAAATTTTATTTAACATTTTACACTACTAGTTTCGTATGAAAAAAAAAAAAAAATATGCCTGATGCGAAACTAGTAGTGTAAAATATTAAATAAAATTTTTAGTATATCACATACATATGTAGAAAGAAAAATTGTTTACAAAATTTTTAAAATTTTTTGAAACTTAATAAAGTATCTGAGCAGTCCTTGACAATTTTAGTCTGAACATATTTTTGTAGCTGGCATATTTTAGGAGATATTTGGATCCGCCAATTTATTAAAATGAGTAGAAAATTCGAAATTTTTGGTATCACTTTAGAATGCTGATGCCTATCGGGCTTGCAATTTCGTTTCCGAAGAAAGAAATTTGAATTGCCCCAATAATAAGGAAACATTTATGAATTTCTCTAATAATCGTTTGCCTACGTAGAGTCAAGAACATTCAGTTGTATGCGATACCTACTATCATTTTATTAAGAAGTTACTAGTACATACAATTCTGTCAAGTTTAGTTAATTTTAAAAACCGATTTCTAATCGCTAATAAACTGAGCTATTAAGAAAATTTTAGACTGCTGTATCTTACACGTCTACGTCGTTGTTTCTGGGTAAATCTAAGGTAATAACTATTATGGAAATTGAGCTTAGGACATTAAAATAAAATAATTTTTACACATTGTCTATTTAATGGGCGCTGCACAATTGACATTTTGTTAAATTTGATAGTAGCGCCCTACGGGTTAGTAATGCTTTCATTACTTACCGATTACGTCTCATTGCTAACCTCTTTTTTTACTATTACTAACCGCTTGAAGTGTATCCATGAAAACCGTTCACTTTCTAACCTTTAAAAGGTTGCAAACTCTCTGGTCCCTTATTTTAAACGAGGATAGTGATAAATCGGCGAATTTATCCCTTCTTTCGTACTTTTAAACGAAGATAAATCCACTGAATAAAGCTTGGATTAAAATTGTATCCTCGGATTTATACCTCGATATCGATGGCTAAAACAGCGGATAAAGTTATTTTCGAAAATTCGGATATACATATAAAACGTCATTTACGATCTGTCAAATTACAGATACAATACAAAATATACATAAAGAATTGCAAATTTAAACTATATAAATTAATTTTTGAACATTTTAATTAAATATATTTAATGAATATTCATCTTCCTCCTCAGAGTCTTTTGTGAATCAGATTACGAGATAATATTATCGATACGATCAAAATATTCTAAAGTGTCTCACGGAGAGACTTGCAAATTTATAATAAGCAAGGTTTTTTGCGCCAGTTTTTAGAAGAAGGAGTTCATTATTATTTGGCCAACACTATTGAAGGAGATTTGGAACTTTTGGACGCATATTATCGCTTATAATATCGCATATTACGTGCACTGCCCGCGTGCCATTTTATTTGACTAAAAATTAATAACCCCGACAGACATATACCATCTATACTCGTGTATTCGTGATTATGGAGTTATTTTTTTTCAATATTCCCGTTCGACTTGCATTTTCAGTGACCATCAACAAGGTCAATCGCTTGAACTGAATGGATTAAATCTGGAATATCCATGCTTTTCACCTGCCCAATTATATGTTGCATGCTCACGAATGGGACAATCGAAAAATTTATTTGTTTTTGCAAAAGGCGGTAAGACCAAAAATAGTGTATATGCCAAAGCACTTGAGTAGTCGTTTTCAAATTTAATTTATTGCACAAAAAATAATTGTCTTTCATTTATTGACACTAAGTAAAGTGATTTTAGTGCCATATCTGATTATATTTTCGAAAGTGTTTTATAAGATATTATGTGACAGCTAATTCTTCAGTGCAGTTGTCATCAAGTTTGAAGAAAATATTCTTTTACTCTATAATTTTAAATAAGATTTAACAGCGATAAAAATTGTGTCTTACTTCCACCATAATTCTGATAGGTGGCAAGTTACCTAGTGTGAATTGAGCATTACAACGCGTGCCGGGCACAGCTAGTGTTTAATAAAAATTTGCCGTTTGATAGAATTATTGAATTAAACATTAAATGAATGCTCTGAAATTTTACCTTTCAATGAGCTGTTTGATCGGCCATTATAATACAACTAATACATTATATGAGCTTTTGCCATGAGAAAGATTACGGTGACATACTACCTTTTCTAATAAAAATCAGTAATCATTATACAAACTAAATTTAATTATAAATAGTTCAAATTCAAGCATATACATAATTAAACGAAATGAAACCATATTATATTTGTATCCTATTCTAATGATTTATTTTCGTATTCCCCAAATTAAAAAATTAAATTACAAAATAAAAAAATAATACAAATAGAAAGAAAATGTAAGATCCCAACACAACGAACGAAACAAAAAAAAAAGTATCTGACATTTTATTTCTCTTTAATTAGCAAGAATATAAATTAGCATTTATTTTTGTTGGTCATTTTATCCATTTTTACAGTGTTCTGTGTGTAATTTAATTTTTTTTTTCTATATTCGAGCTTTTTTGTTTTTTGTTTGTATTTTCTTTTTGATTTATATAATTGTGTAGAGTGAAAATTTGTAGTCTATAGAATGAAAATTAACGAGTTGTACAAGAAAATGTATACGGATGAAAAATATAAAGAAACATTAATTTTCAAGTATAAGCTATGTTGAAATATTTCTAAATGTTGTTACAAAAAAAAAAAAAAAACTTGTTGGTTCTGATGAATACATATATACATAATAGCAAATGGTACTCGTAAATTGCAATGTGTTTGTATGAATATTATTTTAGTGTGTTCTGATGCTGTTACATAATAAAAGTGGTCGGTCGGTACAAGTATCGTCACTTGAATATACAATTCTTGTAAGTGTTGTATACAAGATTTCTGGTTTATTGTTGATTAAGAATCACCATTCCTTAATCTATGTACAAAAAATTTTCCGTGGGGTTATCAAGCAATTCTGGGGGTTAAATTAGATACTAAAATTTCCTTGTATACTGAAAGTGGTAATTACCTCAATCATGAAATATCGTACAAGCATATAAGGTATTTTATAATTATGTTATGATTATTTTGTAAAAATTAAATAATTGTATGCCGCTCATTGCAATCATTTTTGAAAATTTTTCTGAAACGGTAGAATTTTGAAAAATTGTATGTACTTTATAAATCTAAATTTTATTGTTTTTGTACACAATGGAAAAATAATAAAAACTTGTACTACAGGGTTACAATTATTTGTTATGCATCGAAACGTTGTATAACTCAGAAATGAAATATTGTACACAATACCAATGAAACATTGTATACGACATTGTTCTACCCAATAATTGAATTGAAATATTGTACAGGTACATGGTCCTGTTTGAACTCCCTTTTCGATATGACAGTATGCACATTCTGAGTCATTATTTTACAGACGTTTCGTCTTTATAGTGTAGAAGTCGATAGCAAAATTTCATTTAATAAGCTTTATCCGTTTTTAAGTTAATGCGTTTTTTGTGAAAATTGTTAGGGAGAGAAACTTTAAACACAAATATCTCAAAACTATAGTTTTGCATATACAATAATTCATTATTCAAGTGACGGTATGAAAATATGCAGTAAATGGAACAATCAAACATTTTAATGAAAATATAAAATTATTCGCTCATTTGCTTATGTGTTTGTAAGTTGTTTATGCCCTGTCTTTTAATTTCCTTAAGAATTTCCTTTATTATTTTTCATTTTCCATTACGCGCCGTTATTCATTAAACAAAAAATATTTCCATGGAAAATAATGACAGTACGGGAACATTTACAAAAAAAAAGGGTTTGTTTTTATTTTTATTATTAAATTATTTTTCTCGGGTGTCGAAATACTGTGTTGTACGAGAAGCTTTAATAGAATTTTACAATTTTTTCATTATTTATTTAATTTTTTTTTGTTTTCCCATTGTTTCTGTTGTATTTCATTTTTATCTTTATAAATAGGAAAACGTACAAATAATAATAATTTGGTTTTCGGGATGTTTTATCATCGTCAGAGATTGTATTTACAATTCACTCGCCTTGTCTGTTTTATTTAATTTATTTACATCTGAGGGCTTTCTTTTACCCCATTTTAAGAAGAGATTATAATTTTCTTATTCCCGAAAATTTTTAAATGCTTATTTAAGAAAAAAATGTGAAAATCGCTCCTTTGTCAAATTATTTTTGCAAATCTATTCACATGACGTTATTGACTATTGTTTAAAAAAAATGACAAACATAAATAAGACATAATAGTTGAGTGATTACAGTTTACAGTTTTTTTCCTCTATAAACAGCCTTCTCAATAGAAAATATTTGTTGAACATTTTTGATAGTCCTTGTAAACGAAACAAAAAATGTTTCATAAATAAATCTTTAGAGAACATAATTTTACAATTACTAAATAAAAAGTAACTCACTGTACAGATAAGGAATGTTAACGAATTTGTCTTGCTTTGTCTCTAAAACAGAACAAAATTTGCATTCATAAGATAATAATCAGTCTTCAAAAATATAACAATAAAAAATAAAAATTGTACCGTAGGGAATAAAGTTCCTATTTTATTTGAATCTAACTCAAACATTTTTAAATTATAAAATAGAATAAAACGAGAAAATATGATTAGCAATTATACAGTAGTCATGAATTATTATTACGGCAAAGTTGAC
The DNA here is from genome assembly GCA_963556165.1 of Tipula helvola. Classification (NCBI taxonomy): domain Eukaryota; kingdom Metazoa; phylum Arthropoda; class Insecta; order Diptera; family Tipulidae; genus Tipula; species Tipula helvola. The sequence continues at coordinate 373,356,991 of OY744482.1, forward strand.
TTATATATACATATATTTAAATAAATAAAACAAATATTTTTAAATATTAAAAAGTTTGTTTTACGTTAGTTTTTATTCTTCACAAAATATTCGAATTTATTGAATAATGAGCATAAGAATTTATTTTATATTGCATAATTTTTTATATGCCATGAAAAAGTTTTTTTTTTTTTTGAAAAACTAGAATTTAAAACAATTTTGTCAAGTTTGATGTAATTGATTTTTATTTTATTTAAGTAAAATATTTTACATGCTGTTTATGAGTTTTTTAATGACCGAAAGCATAAGGTGAAAAAGTAAATCAAAAGCTAAATATTTGAAAAGTAGTAAAACTGGTTTAAGGAAAAATATTTAGTTTATTACAAATTTTACTGAATTGAAGCAAAACAATTTAAAAGTTTTGAAATATTTCGAGTTTTTGATGTCAATATACCTTCCTTAATAAATTTATATTTTAGTGTTTATTATATACCTCATTTGAAATATAATTTTCGTTCGATGTAGAAAGATTGGGATTTTTTTGTGGTTTGGGTTTTAGAGCAGGGATGCCAAAACTTGTAAATTTTCGTTTTTTAAATTAACGGGTGATTTGTCGGATGAGAAAAGATGGGACTTTAATGGTATAAATGGAAATTTCTCTTCCGCAAGGTCTCTTCCTTAAGTTTTCCCGTCTAATAAAATTGATATCGAGGAGAACATGGGCATTGATGACGGTCTCTCTTATCATTTCATAATACACACGTCATAGAACTGAATCTTGATTTTGTGAAAAATTTATGAATATTGGTACGTGACATGAATATTGACTCGCTGGAACCCTATTAAAAAGAAATCTAATTGAACTATCAACAAGAAACGTTTATAGGGCAAGTAACCAATAAGGTTTAGTAATGGTTTAATAGTAGAACTGGTGAACATTTTATTCAGACGGTTTTACATTACATTAAAGGTAAAATACCCGTTGCACTTTTTCGGTGTTAAAAGTTTCGCCTATAAAATTTGATCAATAAAAATAAAAATTCCCTTCGATCAATTGTTATCTTCCCTTCTGGCAAGTAAATCAATTTTCAGGTCATGTTATAATGCCCAAAAATTCGACGTGCTTACGGTTCCTGCTTAGAATTGTCGGCCCAAATCTTATTAAAGAGTATATTTAAGAAACTCCGTCTTATTGTGGTGTACATATATACGCTATGGTAAACCAATCCGTATCATTATCGGATCTGAGCATATTTATTTTCTCACCGGTTTCAACTTAAATTTCGGAGTATGATTTTGTCTGACACTTCAAATTTACAGTTTTAAAAAATTTAGTGATTTTTATCGAGTAAAATCATCTTCTAATACTATTACTAAATATTTTAAACAACCAACCAATAATTTGTTCTAATCTTAATAGTTTAAATAAATTACCAACTTTAATCAGGATACTATGGCCACGTTCTCGGTTTTGATGTGATTTTATTAATTTTGCGACATGAAAAAATCTCGCATACTACCACAGCTCCATTTAACATCACACCTACACCAAATGCATCGAGCTTTGCTTCATAGCCTATCGTTATAAAGCAGTTAAAGTTCGACTTCTTATGATGGTTTGCCAATCCTAACCCCAAATTTATTAAAATGCATTTGTGTCACTTATAAACAGGGGGGGGGGTGGGCAATTTGGTATTAGAACGACTTTGGAATCTAATTTTGTGATACAGTCTACATTTTTATGTTAAGACGGCAGTTCCAACTCCTAAATTCTCAACTCAAATGCGTTTGTCTCCCTTAAATACTGAAACGACGATATTATTTACATTTTTAACTTTACCTTGCCGCTATTCTTAACTCTGGAATCATAACTCGTATTAGCCAATAATTTTAATAATAAAGTTATTTATTATAGTGAATAGTTTAATATGCATGTCGTTTTTGTGGCCGCTTTGTTTGAGATGTTTTCACATAAGGAAAGAAAGTAAAATGCTCATTTACATTAAAGGTCACTAACTAACATAAATGGACGAAATGGACAGTTTGATTTTTGAGTTGTATTATTCCGAATTATTTCATTCATTGAGAGAGTAATATTTATATATATATGTAGTTTACGTAAGTAACTGTTAATTCAAGTAAGTGATTGTTAATCCTAAATAATTTAATTTTTCAAAATAAAATTCTTTTGTTTGCAATAGTTGCTAAGGTGCAAATACAATTTGCAAAGTTTGAACAGTCTACTCTTTTAGGTAATTAAGCATCTCTTACTCCCATTTTAATTGCGTGAGGTAAGCACTCTGCACGTTTAGTTTTAACTAAATTTGGTTTCCATGTACCAAGATTTTGGCTACGCTTACGTTTTTTTGTTTTTTGTTTAATTTGTTCCCTTTAGCAGAATAGTTTTGTTCATTAGTGTCATAAAGTCTGATTCGCTTGAACAAAATGGAGAAATTTCACTATTCTTCGAATTTTTTAAAGATGCCTAAAAACGTATGAAGTAATTGTCCTTACAAGTTAATCTTACGTTAAATATACGTAGTTGATATTCGATGTTTCCTTACTCGCGACTTTTTATTTTTAATACGGATTGAAAAATAGATTGATGTTGATGCATTAAGTATGTATAGGTACCTCAAATTTGTACACAAAAACCAGTGTTTTGGTTTTTTAATATTCGTGGAATGGGTGAGTTCAGTTATTGTTTCTCTAATCCAGAATGACTTTCGATACTTTAAAGCACATAAGTGCCATGTTCGTATTGTGCATGTTCACAAAAATGCCGTCTCAAAAATTCGTAAATATTTCGGATTTTGACTCAATGTTCTTGGAGGTAGAGCTCTGATCATAGTGTTCAGATTACAGTACCAAATAACAAAACCATAAATATTAAAGAATACCTTTCTGATCACTTAATTTATCACAAATTGTAAAAATGGAGCTATCAGTTATGTGCTTTAAGGCATCGATTTCTGTGAATGTTTACGAATTTCTTCAAAATAACATATCATCATCAACGTACCATGAACTCAAAACGATACCAATGGCACCTCTAAACAGAAACCAACCTTTTGACCAGAATCTATTAAATGTTTCCAGCTTTAGTTTCTCCAATTATGATTCTGAAAATCTGGAAGGTATTACTGAGTTAAATACAACCGAAGAGTTTGCAACTTTTCAAACTAACGAGGTAATAGTGGAAACAAGCATTAAGATGACCGAAAATGATATATTGACGCGGTTGGACCATTTAGGGGAATTGAAAGCAAACGAGTTAATGGCGTTGGAGAAAAGCAAGAATTCGGATAATATTGAAAAAGCAGCCATAGATTATACCAAAACGGGGACAGTAAGAAAATGGAAGAAGTATGACGCATCAACGAAAGAAAGAAATTCAGAAAAAAAAATAAAACAAATAGTAAAACATCCACTTCAACCACCGGGTGCAGGCAAAAAGAAGTGTCTGCAAAATGTATGTGAAGATCGTCGTAAGGCGTTAAACGAGTCATTCTTGAAGTTAAATAGTTCGGATAGGAAATCGTTCATGTTACATCACACATCATCTCAACCAGAGAAACAAAGAACAGTAAGAAAATCATTAGATCAACTGTACCGCAGGCAAAAATTTTTTTCTTATACTTTAAAGGACGCAAATGGTACAGCCCATATAGTCTGCAAACAAGTTTTTTGAAGCACCTTAGGATAGAAGGCATCAAACGGCAAGCCTTTGCAAACTGCTTTAAAAAGTTAGAGGAACTCGGTTGAAGCTATAAAAGATTACAGGGGGAAAAATTCCTCTCATAATAAAATTGATGATGCACCTATCAAACAGCACATATTAGGATTTAATCTTGATATTTCGCATTATAGAAGAGAATATGCGCCGAATCGCCTGTATTTGCCAAGCAAATCTATCAGTTAAACCATTGCACGAACATTTTAGAAAGAACAACCAAGATTTAACCTGCTCATATGAGAAGTATCGTAAATTCGTTCGTGATTTAAATATATCGTTTGCTAATCTGGGGCATGAGGAAAGTGAGAAGTGCGAAGAATTTAAATTGCACGATGAAAACCATAACGACGAGAGTCTGAAAGATGATTGCGCCTGTTGTACAGAGTGGAAAAAAAATATTGACACAGCCAACGAATATAAAATATTTTGAGGCAGGCCATACTTTTATGTCGGTTGACTCATTTCAGCATCAAGTTGAGCTGTCGATGAAACGATGTAAAAACAAATTGTATGATTTCGAAGATTTTAGTCAAGCAGTTAGCAGTACTGCAAACCAAGTAGAAGTGAAACAAATGCTGCTTGAATATTTTTATGAATGGCCTGATTATATCTCTCATTATAAATTGAAAAAAATAACTCCACGACCATACATAAATGATACAGTGCAAGTGGCGGTACAAAGAAGAAGTTATGATTTTTTTTATAAGATTGACCATAATAAAGAGCCAATAGGAATCAATTTCTTAAATCAAAAAATTTTAAAAACGGTTACCATTACCTCGCAGCAAAACCTATAGCCCACAAATTCAGAGCCACAAAATTCGAAGATCTGCAAATGTGCTCCGATTTCGATGATTGATACCTCTATCAATAGGCGTTGAGACCTGTAATTGTCATACAAACGGCCATTTGGATCGGTCGAAAATTTCTACACGTTTCGTGGAAAATTCAATTGTTTTGAAAATCAACTGAACTATAGCCCACAAATTCAGAGCCACAAAATTCGAAACTCTGCAAATGTGCTCCGATTTTGATGATTGATACCTCTATCAATAAGCGTTGAGACCTGTAATTGTCATACAAACGGCCATTTGGATCTGTCGAATATTTCTACACGTTTCGTGGAAAATTCAATTGTTTTGAAAATCAACTGAACTATAGCCCACAAATTCAGAGCCACAAAATTTGAAGATCTGCAAATGTGCTCATAGGCGTTGAGACCTGTAATTGTGATACAAACGGCCATTTCGATCGGTCGAAAATTTCTACACGTTCCGTGGAAAATTCAATTTTTTTGAAAATCAACTGAACTATAGCCCACAAATTCAGAGCGACAAAATTCGAAAATCTGCAAATGTGCTCCGATTTCGATGATTGATACCTCTATCAATAGGCGTTGAGACCTGTAATTATCATACAAACGGCCATTTGGATCGGTCGAAAATTTCTACACGTTTCGTGGAAAATTCAATTGTTTTGAAAATCAACTGAACTATAGCCCACAAATTCAGAGCCACAAAATTCGAAACTCTGCAAATGTGCTCCGATTTTGATGATTGATACCTCTATCAATAAGCGTTGAGACCTGTAATTGTCATACAAACGGCCATTTGGATCTGTCGAATATTTCTACACGTTTCGTGGAAAATTCAATTGTTTTGAAAATCAACTGAACTATAGCCCACAAATGCAGAGCCACAAAATTTGAAGATCTGCAAATGTGCTCATAGGCGTTGAGACCTGTAATTGTGATACAAACGGCCATTTCGATCGGTCGAAAATTTCTACACGTTCCGTGGAAAATTCAATTTTTTTGAAAATCAACTGAACTATAGCCCACAAATTCAGAGCGACAAAATTCGAAAATCTGCAAATGTGCTCCGATTTCGATGATTGATACCTCTATCAATAGGCGTTGAGACCTGTAATTATCATACAAACGGCCATTTGGATCGGTCGAAAATTTCTACACGTTTCGTGGAAAATCCAATTTTTTTGAAAATCAACTGAACTATAGCCCACAAATTCAGAGCGACAAAATTCGAAAATCTGCAAATGTGCTCCGATTTCGATGATTGATACCTCTATCAATAGGCGTTGAGACCTGTAATTGTCATACCAACGGCCATTTGGATCGGTCGAAAATTTCTACACGTTTCGTGGAAAATTTAATTTTTTTGAAAATCAACTGAACAAATTCAGAGCCACAAAATTCGAAAATCTGCAAATGTGCTCCGATTTCGATGACTGATACCTCTATCAATAGGCGTTGAGACCTATAATTGTCATACCAATGGCCATTTGAATTATTTATAAAAGGTATAAAAAAGAAAAAAAAAAAACTCAGTTTTGGATTTATCTACCGGAATCAGAATAATGAATAAAAAGATTAACATACCGAAGATAATTTGATGTTTTGATTATAAATGTTGACTCAAATATTTTTTTTTAGTTATATTTTATAGTTTTGTAACCAATGAAGGTTTTTTATAGTTTTAGCTAAAAAATGTTTAATTTTTTTAATTTTATGCTTATGTTAACAATTAATAAAACTTAAGATTAAAAAAATAATTGATTTTAAAGTTAAAATAATAGTTTTATGGACATTTTTCTACAGTGCATTTGGCAGAAAAGACGGTATCTCAGAATAAAAAGTAAGACACTAAGTGAAAATGCAGTATCTCAAATAACTGCTAAATTACAATAATTTTTAATTTAAGTTAGTTATAGACATAATTTTATAACTATGTAAATTTGATTTTTACAAAATTGTTATTTTCTCTGAATTAGTTGAAGCTGAGATACCGCTTTTTAAATAAGCGCGGCAGTATTATTCTCTGAATTAGTTTAAACATTTCCATTACGAATCTTCCGGCACAACTTTATACCGTAGAAGCATTTTTAAATTGTTCTCGATTCACATCCCTAATAGAACTGACAATGCGTAAATTTAAGTTGTGATAAGGTTAATATATTTATGTTTAACAAAATAATGTTTTAACGCTTAGCTTCTTACAAGTTTTCAAGTTTAAACATTACCTTAGTTTTTAGGGAATCAGGAAAGTATGCGCTATAAACTTGAATGTATTTAACCCAGTAGGAGCTCCACTCTTCTTGCGATAAAAGCTAAATAGAGTAACGCACTCCAAGACATAATTAACAATTTTTTATTTATTGAACTCGATTACGAATAAGATTTGAATTGAAGAAGATATAGGTCAGAATCGTTTGGTCAAGTGCAGAATGAATATGAATACGATTTATTCTTACAAAATTAAAATTAAATTTGAATGGAAACTAGCTTGGGTAGACTTTTACTAATTTGTTTTTCATTATATAGTCCGTTCGACGTTTGACCATTCGCTTGACACAACGAAAAAACTAAAGGGCTAATTGACGTATTTTTAATTTTAAATTTAGATTTACATACAGTTCTATTTCCATTGCAAGAATAAATTTAATTTTATTAAGTGTAGGGAAATTCTGTTAAGCAAAAGAAAATTCTAATAACAGAAGAAAAATTTTAATGGCTTTAAAGCTACTAATTGTAGTAAAACCTTGTTAAGTGAATACTGAAAGGAAAATCCGTTAAGTGAAACAAAGTTCTATTAAGAGAATGGTTTTTACCCTAATTGGTTAAGAAATAGCTAAGATCCAGATTTATTTATTGTTCACTTATTAATTTACGTACTTTTCGGTACACTCTATTTTAAGCATGCGCTCATTCATAATATGTATAGCATACCAAAATCAGCTAGACAATTTAACAATTAAAAACAGCACTTTCACCCAGATGCTTTGCCAATCCCCAGCTTAATTTGAATCTTTACTTGAATCAAGAATACATTATCAATTTGTATTGCGGTTTTGCTCGGTCCTTCCGTTTTTTATTCCAGAACTTCATCTACAAATCATTTTAAAATCCCAATTTCATCGTAATTATCGAATTTCGTAATAATCGGTTTAGATACAGCCAAGTTCCATCCTATAATTGAGTTGATTGAGGATTTTTTTTTAATTTTTATAAACGGTTTAATACCAGTGATTCGAACAAAAATCGTTATTAAAATAATATAAATCCTTGAATAAATTCGCGGTTAGCCAATTATGTTGCTAAATTTTGATGCTGGTAGAAAATTTGTTCCTTCCTTAAAAATAATTTGCAATAATACCCACTTATACTAATATTCCAAAGCCATCGACAGATTATGATACAGTTGATAATATTCATCCCACCTATATATGAAAAATATGCGTCTCACTAACCAAATACTGGTCATAATATTCAAATCCCTCCATCCAGTACTAATCTTCCCAATACACAATATAATGTTGAAATGGCTCCCACAACAATTTTTATTAAACGAGATAAGTTTTGTCTTGAAGGGGACGGCACTTCTTTGGTATTGGAATTATCGTCGTTGTCATACAAACCTTAATTGGAGGCAGTTTAATATAAATTTTTACTTTTAAAATTAGATTTAAATAAAATTTACAAATTATAGATATTAAGCAGTTCTCAGTTATATCTTCGTTACAAATATTTTTCTTTTCTTTTGGGGCATAAATTTAATTTCAATGCAATTTTAGTAGGTATAGGGTAACTTTATTAGTTGATGATTAAAATCATTTTAGAATCACATTTCCAACGCACTTGTTGAATTTCATCATAATTATAGAAATAGCCAAATTCCACCAAAATTGGCCACATCCAAAAACTTCATAAAAAAACAATTTTAAAATCAAATTTCCTTGACACTTGTCGAATTTTATCATCAACTATTAATAATACATAGACTTGTTCCATCATTATTGGTCATATTCCAAAATTTCATGTAAAATTCATTTGAGAATCCCATTTCCATCATACTTATCGGATTTCATTATAATCAGTTAATAAATAGCTTATTTCCATTAAAATTGGCCAAGAAGAAATTCTCGGTGATTTTGTTGCAAGGTATTTTTTAGATTATACGATATTAAAGACCTTTTCCAAAATTCTAAAGAAGTTTAAACAATAATCGAAATTCACTAGACGTTTTTGCTATTATTCGACATTTTGTAAATTATTTTAAAGTCAGAAACTAAAATATTTAATTATAACGTGGAAAGGGTACGGTACAAACATTTAGCATTACCTATGCTCGGTACTGGAAAAACAACATTCTTATCGGGAAAACTTACTGGTTTCCTACTAAATTTGATCATAAAAATTAGGTCACAGTTTCAACACCAAACTTTAAAGTACAATATAAAATAAAATTGTATACCAGTTTTAACATTTCGTACATTCTTTAGTAAATTTAATTCGTATAGCTATTGTATACATAATCCACTTCATATCTTCACCAATTTTTAGTTATATAAAGGCAATTACACAATTAAATTTTCGTTTTCCACACAACTCAACAATTTAACCAAGCATTTGTTTCATAAAAAAAAAAAAAATTCAACTAAATATAATAAGCGTAGTACATTGAAATATATCCGTAAAAAGTTGTTCAACAAATTTTTATTAATTCTAAAAGCATTGCATAAAGTTATCATGCATAAAAACAGTTTTCTTTTATTTTTAAATGAAATAGTGTTTTGCTGTTTTTTTTTTATTTTTGTACCAAGCAGTCAATCAGCAATTCATTCCAGTTTAAATTTAAATAAAAAGCTTAAACAATAATACAAAAGGATAAAAGCTGGAAAATTCCACTCCGCAAAAAACTTCAAAACGAAAAAAATAAAAAACAAAATTTAAATAACAATTTTGTTCTTTTTTTTTTGTTTTTTAAATTTAATATTATTTCCCAAACAAACCCTTTTTTGCTTTTTTTTAAACTTTTATTTTATTCTCCTTTAAATTGTCCTTTTTTTGTGTGCATATTTTTAATGATTAAAGAGTTTCTGTTTTTGAATTGAGGATCCTTGTATTTAGTATGTTTATAAAAAATGTCATAATGATTATTGTTTTGTTTATCTTATTCCTAGCAAATGATTTAAGATTTTTGGAGTTCTTATATAATTAAAAAGCGTAAAATATGTAAGTATCATCCTTTTTCTGGGTATTCGACTTTTCACTATTCGTTTTTGTTTTTCTATCAGATAAATCATAAGTTGTCAGATTAGTACGGTGGTTTAATATTATTTGTGACTTTTGCACAAAATGACATTAATTCATCGGAGTAAAATTGAATTAAATTTCGGAGTTTTAGACGGCTGATTTTGCGGGAACCCAATAAAACTAATTATTTTGTTGTCAAACGGTGTAACCTGATTTTAGCATATATTTTAATGTATATGCATAAACGAATTATCATGTTAAACTAGAAATCAATTCAACGAACAATTTTGGTTAACTTTTGATATATTTTTGGAATTTTTTGCTTTACACAAAAATAAATGAATTACAATTTTCCATTTTTTTCTAGGAAATGCCTCATTTTGTGTTCAGTATTTTTTCTAATTTTGATAAAAACCAGTAAATTATTAGATTTTCATAAAAAAATTCTTTAAATGAGGATATATCAAATTAAATAAAAGTATTTTAAATCAAGTAGGCATAAACTGGTGTCGAAATCAATACCAGTGACAAAATAGCCGAAATCTTTACAAGAGAAAAATTCTATTCTTAATATATGCACGAAATATAATAATACATTTTATTTAGCTGGATATAAGCTTAGTGCAACAGACGTCACACAGCATAAAATTAAGACTGAAGCTAATTCCAATCCGATATATAAATTTAACAATATCGATTGACAGAGTCTACGAAACTGGAAATTGACAGACAAATTTCTCAAATGTCAGAGGAGGAAATTATCGAGTCTAGCAAAAGTCCGTGGAACTTTCCTTTTATCATCGTTTCAGAAAAGTCTACCAACGAAGAAAAGAGATGGCGAATGGTCATAGATTTTCTGAAACTAAACAATATCACTATTAACGATATATTTCCGTTATCGAATATATCTGATATATTGAAACATCTTGGCCAGTCAAAGTATTTTACTACTATAGACCTCGCAAACGGATATTGTTGAACAGTTGGAAAACATCTCCAGTGTAGCCCCCAGCAAACCAGAAATCGTATAATGAGCCGTTAAATCGAGTATATATCCTCTTCTATGGTTTCATTTTATGACATAGTCATAAATAAAAATCATAAAAACATCATCCTTTGCCAATTTTTGATGTTTGTATGATCGAAAATGACCGATTTTTATGACTTTAATTCATTCATATATAATTCTGTATGATTTTCTTTTATGACCAGGTCATAAATGTAAATCCTAGAAACAACTGTATGATCAAATGGATTCAAAAATACGACTAAAAATGGATCGTTAAATGACTTATAATGAGCGATAAAAGACCGATCACACAATAACTCTTCTTTGGTGTTTAAATGATTAGGTCATAATGCTTCACTTAATACTCATAAAAATAACACAAGATTTATTTCCATTCTTCCTCACTTTCATTATTTTTTTTAATCTATACTACGATATTATTGTTTTTATTTTTCATTACTTTTAATTATTTTTTAATTATATTTTGACATTGGAATTATTTATTAATTATATTATTATTTTTCACTTACCTATTTTTTTTTGACTCCGGCTGGAATTCGAACCCTTATACCATACATGCAATAACCTCATCAGAACGTGTTCCGTCTTAAGCATCAAAGCTACTTTCTGGTATACATTTTTAAACTTATTTAAATATTTTTGATTTCTTGGTCAAATCTATGTTGTCTCCATTTTAGTAAATGAATTTTATTTAGTATTAGTTAGAAATTTTTTGGAAATAAAAGGCTGAATTTATTTTACTTTTAGGATACATTTGTTTTATTCATGAATACATTTACAAATATTTCAACTCTGTGTCTTATTTGATTATTTTGACTTCATATATTTTTTAGTTCAGAGTGTGCTGCAGCGGTATAAATACAACACGACCATTTCCATTATTTATTGGTACTAACTTGCACAATATTTCCTCTATTGAATGTGACTCACTAGCACCAAATTCGGTAGAGTTTGAGATAGTTAGTTAAATAGTTTTTTTAATATGATACAAAGTGTAGATATTGTTGGTATTGGCCCAAAACGCTCAACCTCATCTGCTACATGGCAGAAGTTGTGTGGATTTGATGTTACGTGATCGGGATACAATGTAGTATAGTTGTCAACAAAATGCTCTGATAAAGACCTGGCCAATAGCCAATACTTTTTGTAATGGTTAGAGGAGAAAATAGTTGTTGCACAAAATAACATACAGGTAAGTGATCTTTTAGGATGACTATGACTATATAATTAATAAAACAGGCAAATTCGCTCCCCTTCCAAAAAGCAATAACATCTATACCTCTAACTCCGCGATGTATTTCTTGAGGTAATTTAATTTTTAATAATTTCTCGTTAATAAGATGTGTTGTTTTCGAGTTCCACTTTGAACCGTATCCTAAACTGCCGTCTTTAAATCCCACTAAATATCGTTTTACAATCCCCAGATGTAAAACGTGTAAAGGATCTCCAACGATTATATCTTTAATCATATCTAACGACTTTATTCGTAATAATGGTGATGTGATTTGTTCCATTTTTGTGTGAAAAATCGGACCTTCAGGTACTTTGGTTTTATAGTTCTTGGGTTTTAAGCCATACATTCTTGCTCGGAAACCTTTATTTGTTCTAGAAGGAGCATTTTGATTATGGAAGACTGCCGTATTTGAGGTATGTGAATATTGTCCTACAGTTGTACATTTTATACATCCAAGTTTAGCGTTAAAATAAGCTGTGCCTTTTATAAAAGACCGCGCCGGTCTATTGCATATAAAACATCGGATTTTCACAGTTAGTAGATTGTAGTTTATATCTATTCCGTTGTCGAGAATTGGAATCATTTCATCGACAAACGGTTTCAAAATTCTTCTATTTTTTTTGGCTTACTCGTTCCGTAAAATACTCCAATTACCATAGGCTTAAATTCTGGTATTTCGAATATGTTAAATAATATTGCCGCACGGTGGCACAGTTGTTAGCATGCTTGCTTTAAGCTCCGGAGGTCCCGGGTTCGATTCCCGGCGGGTGATGAAAAAATCACGGCTGGTTTAATGTAAAGATCAATGAACTAATCACTCATTATCCGGGTTAAAAATGATTACGAAACTTCAAAAATGAAGCGGCCAAATCCCTCCATGGGATGTAGCGCCAGCGAAAAAAAAAAAATAATATTGGCTAAAATTCTGATTTAGGACTTCTAAAAATATTTAATGAAATCGACATTAATTCCTTTAAACCTGAGAAATATGTTCTTAAACATACTTCAAGCCCCTAATGTCTATATTCACCACCTTCTATTTGTAAGAAACTGTGCCCTGTTTGACGGGGAGTTTGCATTAATGATCTGGGATCATTTTGTAAATTGGCTTTAAAATTTTCATTTAGTTCTTTGATTAGTGGTTTTAAAGTAGCTTGTGGTATATTATACTGGTGTGTCCAGGATTTCAAAAATTCTTTGGATGACAATCGTTCTCCGTTAGTGCCAGAGCATGTAGAGGATTCATTCACATTATCAATAGTATCATCATTATTTTCTTTTTCTTCATAGTTTTCTTCTGGACTAAAATAATCAATATCGTCGTTGTCATTAAAAGCATCACTTGCGCTACCATTCATATTATCATCTTGAGCATAAGAGCAATGCACAACATTAGTTTGATTTTCCGTGAAATCTATGTGACTAATAAGTTGTGAACTCGTAGATGGCTGAATTGATAAATTATTCAATCCTGATGGCGATGGATGTGCAAACGATGAGTTTTCATTTTTCAAATTATCTTCATATTCACTGAATTTAACACTAAATCTGTTGTTTACCTCATTGTTAAATGTTGAAAATCTTGACAAAACTATTTTTCGAAAACGTTTTTGGAGTTTTCTATTATTTTTTAATTTTTCCCAACTTGATGGTTTTTTTGTTTGTCATCCATGTTTGGTGAAAATTAAATTGTGTTAGATTTGTATCGTATTTTGACAGCATCTTGTACCATTGGGAATATTAGTCACACTCATTCTAAATTATAGACACTTTAATGACTTTATAGTGAAGTATCCTATTGAGTTTTATTTTGATCATATTGAATTCCATAACTTAATATATGTGATCGAAATAAAGCACAAGCTGGTTACAATCTAGCACCAGTATACTCGATAAATGACCAGTCGAAATTATGATTGAAAAATGACTTCTTATTATTTCTAAGTCATAGAAATGGTCAAAGTATGACTTTTTATAACTTCATGTCATACGGAAATCAATATATGATTTCTTATGCTTTAGTGGTCAACAGACCGACCAATATATGATACCCTATGGCTAAGTAACCAGCATAATGATCACAATAAGACCCACTAACGAGTAGTGGTCAACACAATGACCAATATTTGATGTACATGTCACTAAATGACTAATGTAGGACCGATATGAGACGAAACCAAAAAATTAATATGACTTCAGGTCCCAGCAAACCCGGATCAACTAAAATAAAAATGTCAACATAATTATAATTACTCAATTCATCATTTATTAAATTATATTAAATACTAAAATACTTATCTTGTTATGTAAATTAATTGTCAGCTCACAAATTCCATTGAATATTCTAAAATATTAAAATAAGCAAACTAATCAATTAAAATTAAAATTAAGAAAATTATGTAAAATCAATCGCTTACCAATATTATTGTATCCAATATTTTGAAGTTACCGTTGTGACGTTTTTATGAATTAACTTAATATTTGTATCTATTTCATTTAGCCAACATTCAGGCTAAATATGTTTACATGTACTTATATTTAATTAAAGGTGTTTAAGCTCTTAATTTAGATGGCGCGATTGTATATTTAATTTTAGTTAATTTTATAGCAAAATAGATGTCTCAAACGATATGTAACAACTATAACTAGTTTTTCAAAATTTGTATATCATTAAAAAAGCAGAATGCACGAGTATCACTTAATGGCTTAGGTCAGACTAACTGTGGAATCTCAAAAGGTGTAGATACAGTAAACATTCGAACAGAACTCGCCCCTGGACTCTCCATCGAAGCGCTTGTATTATCCAAAATTACAACCCCAATGCCACCACAGAATTTCAACATCGATCCAAAATAATTCGCAGGAATCAAATTAGCTGATCCTCAATTCAACAAGCGAAACAACACTGATTTGCTAACAGGAGCTGACTATTTCTTCAGCCTTACCAAAAATGGCCAGATCAGAACCAGTCCTAATGAACCTATTCTACAAGACTCTGTATTCGGTTGGATTGTATCGGGACAATCCAGTCCCCCCAAAGACCATCAGCTAGTTTCATTGTCAACTCAGACAAATATTGGAAAGGAAATGGTTAACATTGATCAAAGTTTGAGAAGGTTCTGGGAGTTAGAGTCTCTTGATTATGAACAAAAAATTCTCTCATCAGAGGAATCATTTTGCGAAAATAATTTCTCTAAAAGTCTGCAAAGGAACTCAGAAGGCCGATTCAGTCACCCACTCAATTAGGCAACTCGTTAGCCTCAGCAATACAGAGGTTTCGAGGAATGGAACGCCGCTTTATTCGTGATCCAATTTTCGCAAAATTATACCACGCAGTCATGACCGAATACCAAGAATTAAATCACATGATTGAGACTTCTCCGCCAAAGCCATCGGAAAACGACTTTTATTTACCACATCATGGCGTGATTAAATCTTCTAGCTCAACCAGTAAGATGAGAGTCGTATTTGATGGATCCGCCAAATCCAGCTCAGGCCTTTCTCTAAATGATTATTTGGCGATTGGGCTGACAGTTCAATCAAGTTTGTATGCAATCATTCTGCGATTCAGGGAGCACAAGGTAGCGTTTTCTGCTGATGTGGAAAAGATGTACCGCCAGGTGTGTGTATCTCCAATGACACCAATTTTCAAAAAATTGTTTATCACTCTGATCCATCTAAACCGATCCGACACTTCCGTTTATTGACAGTCACCTATGATTTAGCATCTGCTTCATTTCTAGCAACTAGAGCGGTTAAGCAAATAGCAGAAGATAACCAAAATTCCTCACCGCATGCTGTAGATGTCATAGTCAATGATATATATGTACGTAGATGATTTGATGGCCGGGGCCGATGATGAAGACCACGCAATAAAATTGATAGAAGAGGTCAACGAAATACTGCCCAAATACGGTTTCCAACTCAGGAAGTGGAAATATAACAGCGATAACGTATTAAGCAAAATTTCTGGCGATCATCAACAAACAAATAATAAAAACATCCAAGAGTATACGACACAATACGCAGAATCCGTGAAAGTTTTGGGCATAAATTGGAATCCGAGAATCGACTGCTTCATGTTCACGTCCCAACTGCCAGACCAACCAATTTCACAAAAAGAACAGTCCTTTCTGAAGCAAGTCGGCTGTTTGATCCTTTAGGTTGGCTGGCTCCCGTCATCATAACATTCAGAATATTTATGCAGAAGCTTTGGGCAAACAATTTAGCTTGGGACGATCCACTCCCGAATGACAAGCAGATGATATGGTCAAATATCAGGAACAATTTAAAAAAATTTGCATCCCCAGATTTATAAACGTGACTAATAGTTCTATCATAGATATGCACGGCTTCTGTGATGCAAGTCAATCTGCGTAAGCAGCTGTGGTGTTTTTCAGGTCGAAGAGTGTAGATGGCAACATAAATTTGCAATTAATTTCCGCTAAAACAAAAGTAGCGCCCATCAAACAGCAAACGCTTCCTCGCCTTGAATTATGTGCAGCAGTGTTGTTTACTAATCTAATAAAATTCGTTAAGACGGAGTCCAGCTTAAAAATCAACAACACTTACGCCTGGACTGACTCCCAAATCGTACTTGACTTTTTATCAAGTCACCCAAGACGTTGGAGCACATTCATAGGTAATCGCACTTCTCAAATCATTTCATCGCTTTCAAGGGAACATATAGGCGACATGTTCCATCAGCGGAAAATTCAGCTGATAGCGCTTCTCGCGGTTTATTACCTAGCGAACTCGAATCACATTCCCTATGGTGGAATAGACCCAACTGGCTGTATCAATCAACCGAATAAAACAAAAAATAAAACAAAAAAAAAACCGCCACCTCAAAATAAAAACTATGGACACGAAGAGGAAACCTCCAATAAAATATTTACATTCACTATTATCGACGAAATGATTAACAAAATTTCATCATTCATTAAACTACAAAGAGTGATGTTCTACATCTTTAGATTTATTGGCAACGCAGCAAAACCCAAAGATTCCAGAACAGATGGGATCTTTCTTCGGAGAGACGAACTATTTCACGTCGTACACCTCATTTGTAAATATTAGCAATCTAAATTTTATAAAGATGAACTAGCAGCATTGCAATCTAAAGAAATAGTCAGTAAAACCAGTAACCTAAGGTCTCTAGATCTGTTCCTGGATGATTTCGGGCTAATTCGTGTTGGGGGTAGGCTCCATAATAGTCTAGCTCCATATTCTACTAAACACCCTATCATTGTCAATTCACGATCCAGAATTGCCACTTTGATTCTTCGAGATTTTCATCTAAATAACAAACACGCTGGCCCAACGCTTCTTCTTTCTATCAGCCGACAAGAGTACTGGATACCAAACGGAAAAACTAAAGCCAAAGAGGTCGTAAAAAAATGTGTTACGTGTACAAAGTTTAAGGCACACTGTGAAGAACAATTAATGGGTATAGCCTGCCGAGATCTCGAGTGGAATTAATACGCCCATTTTTGAAAACTGGAGTAGATTATGCCGGACCGATCAAAGTACAAAGGCTGTCGTCCATTTGGAACTTGTCAGCGAATTGTCCAGTGATGCATTTCTAGCGTCGTTGAAAAGGTTCACCGCAAGACGCGGGGTTTGCCTCGAATTGCATAGTGACAACGGTACCTATTTCGTTGGTGCTGACTACAAACTGAGAGAAAACTTCAACAAACTTATAAAAGATTCCAATTATTTATCAAGTTTCCTTTCCAGAAATCGCATTACATGGAATTTCATTCCACCGAGCTCTCTCCATTTTGGCGGATTGTGGGAAGCAGCTATTAAGTCTACGAAATTTCACATCAAGAGGGTCATAGGAAAACACATATTGACGCTCGAGGAAATGAACACTCTTCTTGCTGAAATAGAGGGAATTCTTAACTCACGACCTCTCTGTGTCATAAACGACACGGACATTGATCCACTTACACCATCACACTTCCTAGTCGGACATCCATACACTAAAATTCCAGAAGTGGATATTACGCATCTTAAAGAATCACATCTAACTCGGTGGCAGCTCGTCCAACAAATGGGTCAACACTTCTGGAATAGGTGGTAGGTATATAGAATATCTCACCTCGCTGCAGCAAACGTCCAAATGGCGGACCAGAAAATCATCAATCCAGACAAAAGATGTTGTCTTAATAAAAGAAAAAAACTTGCCTGTCAACCACTGACCGCTTGCAAGGGTCATAGAGATTCATCCCGATTCTGATGGTTTGGTCAGAGTGGTTACTTTAAAATCCGGCAACAACGAATTCAAACGTCCGATACATAAACTCTGTCTTTTGCCAATATCGTCGTAGAAGTCATATGAAGATCAACACCAAACTTCACCATGATTATCCAGATTTCCAAAAACATTACAAAACAAATCAACAAAATTAATTCTGCAAGCAACACAGTACACCGTCACAATAACACATAAAATTCAAATATTCCCTTTCCATCCAGGAATTGTCGACCCCATTAGTTCTAATCTAATTAAATATAGGGCAACTTTTTTACCATGTTTGATGTCGAAATTCAGATTTTGCGTATGACCCGTTCAAAAATTAGGACAGGGTCTCTCATTCTCACTTTCAAATTACTCAAACGAACCATCCATAAGTACTAACCGTTTTCGAATTATTTAATCGTTAATTTGCAATGAGAAAAAAATTGGGTAACTTTAATACTTTTTGATATTAATTTTGGTCAATACTTTAAGTATATTCCTTTAATACTTGAAATTTTATTACTTTTATCTTTAAAATAGGTATTAAAATAATATCAAAATGTATAAAGTTTATCTACAATATAAAATATATAAAATTAACCTTTGAAGTTGAGAGTTAATAACAGAGAGTTAATTTCGCTATACTGACTTTCTAGTTCAAAGCTCGTTTTATTTCTAAATCAAGTGGGAAAAAACTTTGATCAAATAACATGTAAGCTTTAATAGCTAAAGTTAAGGATATATGTAATCTTGAAGTAATATTACGAGCGTATTTTTTAAATTCAAGATGTTTATCTTCAAAACGTATTGACTATAAATATCTTAGAGGGCCACATTTTTGTATTGCCGTAGTATACTGGACCAAGTAATGAAATTTAGGTTTAAGATTATCATGAAATAAATTTATGATCAGCGTTTAATTTGATCAGACGGCGCACCAGTTGCAGACATTTTAAACTTTGATGATTTTATGTGTGTTAGTACATACAGTTGGCGGTGATAAATTTCCTATTTCAATTGATCCATAATGAAACATTTGTGTCCGGTTATTTAAAATGGATATTGATAACACTTTGGTATCTATGTAAAGTACTAAAACGTAATTATCTGCAACGTGAAAGGATGGAATCTCGTTAAATGAACATTTTGCGGCTACTCCAGTTTGCTTAGAATCGTTATAGTATTGATATCACATTCGTAGGTTTCTTTGGTTATGATAAAGCTCCTTATTTCGAAACAGTCGGTTATTTTTCGGCGGCTTACATACTCTACAATAGTATTTTGAATTAAAAGAAGAAATAAAACCTAGCACCAACCCTAAAATTAAATAAATTTGTTTAATGTTACCATTAACACACACCGAAATTCCATCTTTTTCTAATTTCTTAATTTGTATGAGTGGATGCAATATTAAATTATTGCCGGCACAGTGGTCTTTACTCTTAAAAAACCCAGCTACAAATATGTTATATAGTTTCTTAATAGATATTGTAATGGAATGGTAGCAAAACATAAATAAGCAGCTGCAATTGATTAGAAACGAGCATAAAATCCTAATGCGTTGTTTATTTCAAAATCGTCAAAATAAAGAAAAAAAATGTCTGTCTTTTTGCCGAGTTAAAATAAAGTAGAATTTTTAACAGATTTTAAATATTCCATATTTGCCAGTGTTTTATCAAAAGTTCTTCGACTCGAAATATTTTTTCATTTGAATTTAAAATAATGCTCTGGACTTTACTTTCTGCTAATGTAGGGCTTTGATAATAACCACTAGATGTTTCTAAAATTTTATATTCCGTATTTATATTTTTGAATGGATCAGCTCGATCAAGAAAATCAAACGTCTTATTATTATTATTAATTGTAGGGCCATGTGGGCGTTAAACCACCTCGCACTGCGATCTAAAAGCTCTTTTGTGCATGGACCTTGCTCAATTATCCGTCCAGTCAATATTCAGGCTCTTAATGAACCTAACAATGCTGCCAGCCGGTATATGATACACACTATATGGGCTCATTACTCTCCCTCCTATAGATGTTGTAGTGTTTGGCGGAAAATGGCTGGGCAATAGCACAGAACATGTTCCGCTGATTCCGTTTCCAGGTCGCAGAAGCGACATCCATCTGTCGTACTTAGGTCCATTTTCTTAAGGTGACACCTTAAGGGGATGTGACCTGTGAAGAAGCCAGTAAGCAGCCTCAACTCAGGTATCCTGAGTACAAGACACTCCTTTACCCTGATTGACGAAGCTAAAATAAATTTCTTCGCCTGTCGCAAACATCAAACATCTTATTTGCACAAGTGTTTCATAAACAATTATTTAACGTATTCTTAGTTCATTTTTCAGGGGGGATATAATCAGATTTTCTATGGTTTTTTGGATGTTTATAAACTTCTAGTTAAATTAAATGGGCTATGTAAATTTAAAGTAAATATGATTCCATTTAAATCTATTAATATCGGATCCATCAGAAGGGAAGTTTAATTTTACTAGACGAATCTCTTAAAACCTTATGCAAATCGTTATCTGATAAATTAAATTCCGAATAATTTAGTTCATTAGCACCAGATGACAGAAATCATTATCTGACGATATAATAGATTCATGTTTGTCAATTAAATGGCGCTAGAACGCGAATAGGTCTTTAAACGCTTGCAGGAAGTTATCTAAGTTAGTTAGTTTATTTTTCAAGTTTTTCCAAATTAAATTCATCTTTATCCATAACATATTCGTCCATTTCCAAATCAAGTTCAATCGTAGACCAACAGAATTTATTTAATTTAATAAATTTACTTCTAGATATGAAATAACAAGTTAATATAATAAAATAAATAAACCTATAATAGGGGCATAAAATTTACCTTAAAATTCGTCCTATAATTATTATAAACTTCACCTTAGATGTCATCGCAAAATTCACCGTAGAATTCATCCCAAAGTGATCTAAATTCAGTTTAAAATTCATTCCCAAGTTTACCATACAATGTCTTATTAACTAAAATGCCACCTTGAAACGCACCCTAAACTTCACCGGACAACCCAGCCTTAAAGTGCATCATAAAATTCACCCCAAAATCAATCCAAATTTTCCATCAAATTCGTCATAAATTTACCCCAAATTTATTTTAAAATTCTTCATAAAGTTACGACAAATTAATTAAATTCACTCTTAAATTCAACCTGCAAGTCACTCCAAAATTAACCCTAAAATATTACTTTAAAATTCACTCTAAAATATTTCATTTACAACCTACCCTAGAAACCCTAGAAATCACCCTAAAATTCACTGGAAAATCGTCTCCAAAACTAACCCTGAACTTCACTCTAAAATTCACCCTAATTGTTAGGAATTTAGAAAGCGAAAAACCTTAGAAGCTTAAATAAAAATTTTATCAAATTTAAGAATTCTGGAGTTTGGAAATTTTAATAGTGGAAAAATTATTTTAGGATTTTACAAATTTTATATAATCGTTAAATTCAAATTCATCATTTATTTGGAATTTGAAATGGTAAATTATTTTTGGTAAATTATCTTGATATTGGCTCTTATAAACCATATTGGAAATTGAAAAACAAGTTTCAGAATATCCATGAATTTTTTGGAGTCTCAATATTTTAAATTTGTCTTTCTAGACCGATTTTTTTGACTCGGGTGAAAAATAACCCCAAAGCGAAGTATGGCCGCTAAGGGTTAAAAATGTTCAATAATTTCGAAATAATCTCAGAAAAGGCTCGGCTTGAATCCAATGTTTTTAATTTCAACGTGATATTTCCATAAATGATGAATTTGAATTTGGCAGTTTCAATTTGATTTGGAAAAGGTTTAATATGTTTGGTAAAAGGTTGAATTTGGAGTGCAAAACCTATTATAATTAATTATTACAAGTAATTTTTAACCCACCAATTCCAATCGCCATTTATTAATTTTTTGTCGAATATTAATTCTGTCGCCAATCTTGGAAAATAATTCTTGCAGTTCTTCATACTAGATTAGTTTCAGATGTTCGCAGCTCATTTTATTTGCTAAATTGGTTAAGAAAAATATCATTATCATCAAACAGCAATTGAATAAAAACCTGAATAGAAAAATCATTTACCATGTTTTTTACAAATTTCAGAATTTTTGGATGAAAAAATAGAAGTTAGTTTCACATAATCCACTTTTAAATTTTTCATCTAAATCGTTCATAAGTACTTGATGCTTCTGGTTAATTTAACTGTTAATTTGTATCAGTTGTGATTTGTTTTGTTTCCTTTATTTTTTTTTTTATAATTGACTCCGCATCCCCAATGAAATACTTTTTGCTTTTGCCTTACAGGATTGTATGAATTTCCAACATAACGAACAAAAGTTTTTTTTCGTTTTGTTGGAAATTCATACAATCCTGTAAGGCAAAAGTAAAAAGAATTTCATTGGGGATGCGGTGTCAGTTATTTAAAATACAATTTTAATATTACTAATTAGCGCTTACTTCAACTGAAAATAAAAAAATGTCTGCGTCGATTCCTTTGGAATCATTGTGCAGAAATATAAATATAAATTTTCTATTATTGCGCTTTAAGAAGAATTATACACTAAAGTGAACATTAGATTTTGAAAATATTTTGAATTTAAGGTTATCATTAAATTGTTAAAATTAATTATAATCAGAAGCCATTGCTGTTGAAAATCTCCAAATCACACAAGCCCGAATCAGATGATTAGTAGGGAGATGGAAGAACAACACGTATTTACAATATGTTGCAAAGCTAATTATTTAAAGCTTTTTAGATAGTAAGCCTCGGAACAATACATTATTAGTACATGCAGAAGTTTTAAACTTTGGGCAACGAATAATTTGGTATCAAAAAACGATTTGCTAATATCTAGAAAAATGACAGAGGCAAATTTTTTTGTAACCATTGCTAAGCTGAAACTATTAATGAGGCTTAAACACGCCG
Organism: Tipula helvola; assembly: GCA_963556165.1. NCBI lineage: Eukaryota > Metazoa > Arthropoda > Insecta > Diptera > Tipulidae > Tipula > Tipula helvola. Next base: position 373,380,212 of record OY744482.1, read on the forward strand.
CGGTTGTACTAGAGGTGAAACCAAATGAATTGGATTAAATGACATTGTTCGATTCAAGAAATGCCTCCAATCTTGAGTTAATCACATTTTCAAAGATCTTTGTTAACGAGCTAGCGATGTAAATTGGTTTATAATTTTGTATTTTAATAGCCGAGCCGGTTTTATGAATTGGATAGACTTTGACACGTATTCACACTATGATTAATCATTCGGACTATTGGGTTAATCAGCTTGTCAAAATATTTTTCAATAAAGCGATTTAATATCCGATCAAATCCCGTAGCGTATCTTTATTTTAAATTCTTAATTATAATGGATATTTCTTCACTTGTTTCCATATCTATACTAAATTGTTGAGAAATATTATACTGAATATAATCGAATTGCGAATGGTTAGGAAATTGTAAGTTCTTAAATTGATGAAACACATTATTAATGAAATATTAAATGCAGCAGCAATTTCCGATTCAGTTTTTCCATAAGTAATGCGGTTGATTAAGATTATTTTGATAATATATGTACCTTGAAAGTAAATTCGTTTTGCCATGTTCACTTTTTTCTTGACCAATTTCGACTAAAGCACATATTTCTCAGTACAATACGCCGAACTAGGATGTGCAACTTTTCTCATAATCTTATAATACATATTATATATATCAGTAGTCATCCAAGGTTTCATATACCTACTTTGATTCTTTGCAATATTATTTTGCAGCTACATTTTTGGAACATCACTAAGCTGATTATAGAGACATTCAAAGTTATCAATTTTCTGTATTTTGTGACAAATTGCATATTTATCCACTAGATCATAATTTAGAAATTCTTTAGCACTATACACATAAAGATGGCTATCTTTAATAAATCTAAAAAAATAAATTTGTGGTCTGATATATACATAAGTAACAAAATTCGTACTTAAGATTATTGTTATTACTTGCTTCACGATCAATAACTGTACCTATCGTATTACTAATTCGGGTGGAATATATTCATTTAGATTTGTTTAACAATGCATAACCGTGACAAGTAACAACTTCGATGTATTTCAAGACATCATAATCAGACTCAGAATCCACTACTCTTGCTTGAAATTTTATTAAAAATAACTTAAAATCAGAGCTGGGCGAATGGTACGCTGCGCAAAAACTTATATCTCAACTTCGAATATTAACTACCATAAAATTACATTTACTATACTCTTCATTATGTAACAAAGTTGTATTCCATTTGCTATTAACAAAAATACTACATCCTCCATATTCGTCAGACCTAATTGAATGAAATGAATTATAACCCGAAATATTAAAGAACTGCATATTAATATTACAAAGCCACGTCTCAGTTAAAACTACAATATCTGCGGTGAAAGGTAGACTATTTATCAAAGATACGAGTACTACATAATCGAGTTTATTTTGTAAACTACGCACATTAATGTACAATAAGTTGACAAACTCTACATAATTAGTTAAAGCCGCATTGTGAACGTCCGTAAACTATATAACTATTGCTATTTTTTCATATCTCCACTTCATTCACGTTTGGGTATTTTTAACAAGGCAACAGCTGTACATAATAACAACATTTGTTTAAAATAATTGGAAAATATAAACCTAATAACCTGGGATAACACAGTTTTCACAATTTCTCCAGATTTGTGCTAGTGTTGATAATAAAAACTTCACAGTGTCCATCCTTTTTGTGATATATCTTGTTGTTTTTGGTCCATAAAAGAATTTAAAGTTATTGGTCTTTTGTATTGTAGTGATTTACGAAAAAGTTTAGCTTTAAATGAAGTTAGTTCTATCCTTACATAAAGTTGCTTGTCATCTTTGCCGCTGAATCCTATTTCGTTGGCAAATAGCTTTTTCCGTTGTCTCATTTTGTTAAGCACATCTAATTTAGCTGCTTCAACAGAAAATGATATCTTAGTAAAACTCATTGCAGTGTTACCAGTTTCACTACCTGATATACGTGTATTCTAGCTGAATTAACTATAGTAACTTGATGTTCATTTTCTTTATGTGAATCCAAATCCAGAACATGAAGAAAATTGTTGACCAGGTGAGTCGGTTGAATAGTTTTGTGACGTATCCCAGATATTATTAAATTATTTTTAATTTCTCTAAATCTCAACGAATCTAGATCGATCTCCATTCTGGAAATTGTTTCTTCATATTTTACGTGTTCCAGTGAAGTGAGTTTCTCATCCAATTTCGAGTTCTTACTCTACATTTCTGTGATACTCATTTCAGTTTGAGAAACTTTGCTTTCCAAACCAATTTGTGGATCCTACATATCATTTAGCATTTTCTCAAGCTTATTCACGGTTTATAATATGGCACTCAATTGTGTTCCTAGAGCGTTTATTGCATCTTTTAAAGCGGAAGGTTTTTGTTAATCCGGAGTTTCTTGCTAAATCATTTTCAGCCAAAACAGTTAATGTTAGTGGGGAGTTGCATTACTTGCAGATGTTTCTACGGAAATCACATTCGGTTGAATCTTATCGATATTTGTTATCGTAAGAGTTGATTTTCTGCATATATCACTACAATACCAAGGAGAGAAACTAGCCAGTTGGGTAATATGCTGGCCATAGATGTTTTTACATTGAGGATGAAGCTTCTCTTGACAACAGTCACATTAAAAAAATCCTTGTTGTAGTGTAATCATTTCACAACATTCTGGGCAAGTTAAATTAGCAGCCATTTTTTGGCGTGATTGCATACTAATATAAAGCATTTCAAGTATTAGAGTTGTATAAGATAATACCACACAAACTTTCAAACAAATTTTAAACACTTATCAATAAAACTATTATACACTACTTTAATTTACGATTTAATTTATATAATTAATAAATTTAATTTTTTAAATATTTTTATTAGGAATAAATTTTTACGTCTTTTTCATTCGACTACAGCGAAATCTCCGTCTGTGCAATTTCATTGTTAATGTCAATGCTTTAATATAATATACTTTTAGACAACTTTTAGAATTTTCGTATGAACCATTAGTTAATCTATAAATTATTAATACCCTTTCCTATCCTTTGAATGGGTCGTACGCAAATATTGTTGTAAAATATTGTGAAGTATGGCCAATTCATATGAAATTATATAAATTGATGTATTAGAACATATTAACTAACTAATAATCTGAACTCAAATCTGATAAAAGCTTGTTTGCCTATACAATGACAAAGCGTTCCTAGATATACAAGCCGTCAGGTTAAAATTTGAACTTTCAAATAAAAAACCCTTTATTTACAAACACATCTTTATGTCATGACGTCATACCATTTGTTCGAATTTTTTTTATAATAAGCTATTAGTGCCACCTATTTATAAACTCGACTAATTAAATATATTTTAAAAAAACAAAATGGACGTGTAGTTTCCGTGTTTGAAATCAGATGGCGGTAATATAAAAATTGAAATATTTAAATTGAAATTTCAGCAAAACAATCCAAAATAATGTTTTAGCAAGTTTAACGATCATGCGAATGTATTTCATAAGAAATACGCTAAAAATATTATAAATATTTAACATAATTATTGCACTGTTAAAAATATTTTCAAAATTCGAAATTCGAATTTTCGAAAACGAAAAAAATCTTGTGTAGCTAACTTCATAATATCTTACGTCATTGATTTTGTGTTTATTAATTTTATACTGTATTTACATTACTTTTTTACATTTACATACAAAGAAAAAGTAAATTTGTACAATTTTATTTTTAATTATAATTAACAAATTACTAAATTTAAATTATTAGTTTTAAAATATGTTATACTAAAAGGTTTGATTTAAATATAAACCTAAAAATATTTTCTGTTACGACTATTTTTCATTCATAAAATTGTAATCAAAAATGATCAATTTTACATGGGTTCTTATGGGAAAACGTAAAATGTATACCCCTTAAATTAAGCTTCTTAATTTAAAGGGTCGATGCTGATGGCTTGTATATCTAGGAGCTTTGACAATGATAACTGGGGTTAATAATATGTGGTAATGGATATGAAACAATAAAAAATTTATTTTTACTAGTGGGACCCTTCCTAACTTTTATATAGGCCATATGAAAAATAAATATTTGACATTGTAAGTATTTTAAGGTATTTAATTGTTTTATAGTTTTATTAGATATGCATAAATTTTTAGTTTATTGGTATTATTTTGCTTAATTACGCTAAATATTTTTAAATACTACCAAATACTCGAAACTTCGTGCTAGCTTGTAATAAAGAAATTAGTTCTGGTTTTGACCAATTTACGGTTAATTTAATCAGAATCCTTTACGAGTTTTTGAATGTCTGTTTAATGATTATAGTCATAATTATTAAATAATTATAAATAGTTATTTATGTAATACAATTAAAACGTTTATTGGTTTAGTTTTATGATTCGTTGTTAGTCAATTTCACAGAAATTATCAGGGGTACAAATTGAAAATGCGGGATTGATAACAGATGGCGTTACTAACGCTATACGCATCAGGCAGTACTGTGACTATGTTCATGTCAAAGCTACGTCTTATAGCTTTAATTTTCAGTATGTGTCAATTTGTCGCAGTGTCAAATTCATAGTTTTTTTGAGCTCTCAATATGTCGAGTTTCGTGCCAACAAAACAGCATTTGCGGGAAGTTTTAATTTACTTCTTTAATTTGAAGAAAAGTGCTGCTGAAGCACATCGATTGGTCTCCGAGACTTATCCGAGTCATGTTCCATCGGTTTCAACGTGCGAGAGATGGTTTGTGCGGTTTAGAAGTGGTGATTTTGACGTTGAGGACAAAGAGCGGCCGGGCCAAGTGAAAAAGTTTGAGAATGCTGAATTGGAGGCAATACTCAATGAAGACTCGTGTCAAACTCAACAAGAGCTCGCAGATTCATTGGGAGTGACACAACAAGCCATTTCCCATCGTATAAAAGCCCTCGGAATGATCCAAAAGCAAGGACATTGGGTGCCGTATGAGCTGAAGCCGAGAGACGTCGAGCGCCGTTTTTTTGCATGCGAACTGCTGCTCGAACGGCAAAAACGGAAGGGTTTTTTGCATCGCATTGTCGCTGGTGATGAAAAGTGGATCCGTTACGATAACCCGAAGCGCAAAAAATCATATGGTTACCCCGGCCATGCATCATCATCGACGGCCAAACCAAATATTCACGGCGCCAAGCTCATGCTCTGTATTTGGTGGGACCAGCTGGGTGTGGGGTATTATGAGCTATTGAAATCGAACGAAACCATCACAGGAGCACTATACCGAACTCAATTGATGCGTTTGAGCCGCGCACTCAAAGAAAAACGGCCACAATACGAGCAAAGACACGACAAAGTAATTTTGCAACATGACAACGCTCGGCCACATGTTGCAGCGCCGGTCAAAACATACCTACAAACGCTGAAATGGGAAGTCTTACCCCACCCGCCGTATAGCCCAGACATTGCTCCTTCCGATTACCACCTTTTCCGATCGATGACACATGGCCTAGCTGACCAGCGCTTCCATTCTTACGAAGAAGCCCAAAAATGGGTCGATGACTGGATAGCAGCCAAGCCGGCCGAATTTTTTCGCGACGGTATCCGTAAATTGCCAGAAAGATGGGAAAAAGTTGTGGCTAGCGATGGACAATACTTTGAATAATTCATTTGTTACCATTTTTTCAGAATAAACGTTCAAAAATAGAAAAAAATCCCGCATTTTCAATTTGTACTCCTGATACCTTCTTGATAAATCTATAAGGCAAATTAGCTACTCTGTCACAATCATTAGTCCTCGGTTTACTTGCTCTTTAATTAACGAAAAATTCTAAAATTAAAGTATTTCCTCTCAGTACAACTTTATTTTGGGAATTCGCCGTTTAACTATTTGTTAGGGAATTGATTGAACTTTGGTTTGTGTATTGCTTCAAGTAGCTAAGACTAATGGTTGTCGAGAAAATTGTATTGTTTAAAACTAGTACATATATTATTGACCCACCCTGTACATATTTAATACAAATTTATATTTTATTCTAAAAAGTAAATTATATAAAATATTCCGTCTCTTTATCTTTATCCATTTTGTCATGCTTTTATTTTAATTTATTTATTTTGTTTTTATTTCGTAATTTTAATCTTTGAACTCATGAAGCAAAAAATTATGAAAATTGTATAAATTTTAAATTCCAGTTGATGTTGTAGAGTAGTTATTTCTGTATTAAATGCTGCTTTCTCAATATTATTATTATTATTACTTATTGTTGAAGTTAATAATAAATTATTTTGTAAATATTATATTTGTATACAGAATAATTCTTGTTCTTGTTGTTTTTCGGTGAAGAAAATGTTTTTCATATTTATTCCATCAAGATATAAAAAGAATATTATTTTAGCTCCTAAAACAACCGAGTAATATGTTGTTTGTTTTTTTTTTGTGTAACATTAAAAATAATAACCAGTCAATGTCAACATGTTCGTGAATTTATCTTGTTTTTATGTTATTAAGAAAATGAATATACTGAAAAATGTAATTAGTCTTAAAATATTACAACCTTTAAGGATAATTATGTTTTTACAATTAAATGTGAGTTTCAGGAGAATTGCCACTTTGCAATTTGTTAATTGAGGTTTTTAAATGAACCTACTATTGTTACCTGTCAACAATTTCCCTGAAACCATTACTGTAAATAAAAGTACGTGGTTATCGTTTTGACGTGAACCTAAACATTCCCATAAATATTGAACTCGACCACTGAAATTTGCTTATCTATAGCAAAACAAAAATATAAAATAAACAAATTATTCTTTTCTGACATGAAATTATTTATGAACTATTCCAAAAAAACAAAATTGTATATTTAGATACTGAATATTTTATTCCATATATAAATTCAGGAAGTCAACAAGTTTAAATCCTGCCTATCCAATATTTTAAAATTATTTGATTTCAAAATAATCCTTATCAAACACTGTAAAATGTTCCCTTATAAAATATAGTTTTACAAACAGAAAACAAAAAAAAAAACACAAACACATTCCCCCAAAAATATGTATTATGTTGTATGTTCTTATATATACAAAAGCTGTACACACATATATGTATTCATGAATAATTTAAATTTTCATACATCAAAATATTTTTTGTTATAAATTTTAATTTAAAAAAATAAAAAAAGCAACAATCCCCCTTTAACCCCATTTATGCTTAGAAAAATATAAAACTGAAATAAAAACTATTTCTTAACATTTTTAATGTTTAAAATATATACTCGTGTGTGTGTGTTACAAAACAAAAAAAAATGTATTCCAAGAAAATTTTTAACTTATGTATGAATATCCTTATTTATTTCAGTTTCTAGCTTTTAGACAGTTTTGGTGTTTTTTTTTTGAATAAATTTCCAAATAGTTTTGTAATAGGATTGTCCGTTATTTTCAATTTACAACTATTTAAACACCCTTTTTTTTAGTGGTATTTTGATTATAATTTTAAATTTTCATTAAATTATTTATTTATTTTTAAAACTTTCTAAATTGTTTTTTGTACACTATTTTGTTGGTATTATGAAACCAAATTGGGTATGTTTTTGACTTTTCTCTATAATAGGCTAATATGTATTTGCATATACCGAAAAATGTTTATTTAAATATTTAAATTATTTATTTACTTATTTTTGTGTTTTGTTTTTAGGGGGTATAAGAACAGAGCCATGAATTAAAACTAGGCACTAATTAATACAAATTGTGTTACATATAAATTATGCAAGGTTTCTGTTTTTTTCTTAATTTAAAAATATGATTTATTAATATTGGTCCAACACGAATCAAAATACATTTCTCATTTTAATATAAAAATGTTGAACCAGGATTTATCTGCTTCCGAGAATTTATTTAGCGTTTGGTCGTAACACTCGCTTTACAAATTCTCAATTTAGGATTATTCTACGTTGAAAACTTATTAGGCAATTATTACTATTTTAATAAAATAGGGACTATTCATAAGTTCCTATTTCGACTCCAATTTAAATTTAAACGAAAGAATATTTTTATATGGGTTATATAGGTTGAATTAGGCATCCAAAAAATAAATATCAACATAATTATATAGAAGTACAGTAAAAGCCTGCTATTTTATTTATTTGGGAACTTACCGAAAAATTAAGTTATAATGCTTAATATGGCTGCGCTGTACCAGCAAACAACCTACAAAAAGGAATAAAGGTGTATCTGCAATGAAATTAAAATAATAAACAGATTGAAGAAATGCGAAGCTCGAGAAGCAATATTGGGTTTTTGTAATACTGGTAGTTAAACTTTGACATAAAAATTATGCTTTTAAAATGAAGAAAGATAAATTTGCAAAGATTTAGAAAATATTAAATGCATAAGGCCTAAATTGCAGAACCTCAGTTCTGTTTTCTTTGAGAGGTTGAAAAGGCTGCTACACAATTTCTTGATATCTTAACGCATAAAGAACTAATACTAAGCGGCTTTGAGGAGTTTTACATTTCAATTTTAATAAATCACCAAAGAGATAGTTTAGGGCGGTAACCCTAACCCTCTAAAATATAAAGAGTTATTTAATTTATATTCCTATTTGGGTATCGCAACTAGTTTTTTTTTCTAAAATAACTCAACACTCCTCCCATCGTGTTTAGACCTCTTACGATTCTTTAGTTGCCCTATTAAATAAAATGATGTGACCAGCGTTCATGGGACCCACTACTAAAACATTAAATTGTGTGAACTTATCATGCTTATGCTAACTCGGTAAAATGCTGATGCATTATTTGATCGTGGAAAAACAAATAATTTTTACCTAACACTAAATTTCAGATCGTCTTATAACTGAATTTCATATTAGGAGGTGAGATATTAATTGACGGAAAATTTTGTTTAATAAATTATGCCAAAAATATTATGTAAACTAGAAACAGGAAAAATTCATTGGTGCAATAAAGAGCTCAAAACTATTAAGCTAAAAACGAAGCAGAATTTTCAATATTCGGAAAATTATAAAACAATTCGGAAATCATTTTCGTTAAATGATTTGAGTTTGGTCAAACGTCTAGAGTTTATATAGTATTCTAAAATATTAACAAGTTCCTTAAAACCGAAATTCTTGTAAAACAAACTGGTTTAGTAGACATAATTCTTTCTTACGAACGATTGTGGACAGTTTAAAGCTCTTTCTCGAATCTATGGATGGGGTGCAGGCCGTTCTTAGTTCGTGGAGTAAGTTGTCTGGTTAATTCCAATAATGAATGAGACTCAAATTTCTTAACTAGATGCCTGGAGGGCATCATTGTACAGAACCTTTGCAGATATGTTTGCCACTGTTATACTAAGATTCTAACGAGGTGTGGTTTTAATACGTAAGATTTGTCTGTAAGTGTAATCATCCTTGGTGGTTTGTTCTAATAAGACACTTGCTCCTTCAATAGACAAATTGCGCCCGGCAATATGAGATTGAGGAATAATGGCGTGTATGATGCCATTATAGATGCTTGACAGTACGCGCGCTACAATGAAACTTAATAGATAAGCTAAACGCATATGACAACAGTTGTTTTACAATACTTAGCATCCAGCGCTTATTTTAACAAAACTTGATTTTCCAAAAAAAAAAAGTTTGCCTTAAGGTTATACAACTTTTTTTTATAAGTGAGGTATCAGTTCCATATCCAATGGCTCACACGAAATTAGAAGCAAATCGAAACAAATAACTAAAGATTTTAGCATTTTTTTAAAAAATAAATTTGAAGTGTTATAGTTTGCCATGAAAATATAACGGCTTCACTTTTTGTTAACACTCGATTTTGCTCCCCATCTAATTTGTGTACCGCAGGCTTTATATGAAAATCGATCTAGTAAACTCCAATAAACTCAAAAAAAAAAAGGAAGAGTGAGTGAGTAATTGTGTGTCACCATTATGAGGAAAAGCACTTATGGAAGCAAATTAATTCAAATCATGGCTTCCATTATGCATAAAAACCTCTTTTGAATTTTTTCCATTAAACAAAATTTGTTCTATGCTTATGCACGTTGCATTGCAATTTACAACTAATCGCGTTCCACTGACATGATGATTGTGCTCGTTTTTAATTGCAATCCATGTGGTGGCAAATTCGATGCAGAGTTAAGAAATTCAGACGTGAATTGGAGTGCTCTTTCTGGCTGATCTTTGACTGAATTAGAGCTTTTATTTAGTTTGGAATCTCCAGTCAGTTGGTCGATAATTTCGGCATTGATCTTACCTACGAGTTTATTCAGTGGCGCCAGTATAGTTTGATTCTTCATTTCTTCATAGTTGTGATTGGCGAACCAATTTCCGAATACTTCGTTAATTGGATTGCCATTAGACAAGAGATCCTCCGGTAATTTTATTTCATCAAACTGGTTCATCGGCAGTTTTCCGTATCCCAATTGCAACAAATAATTCACGAATTCTATCTGTTCGATATGGACATGCATATTATCCACCAGTGAAAATGAAGTAAAGTGTCTTCAGAGGTTACTTCGTTTAATTGATAGATCCGGCAGCTTACTTTAGTTGGCTCTTAGCTGAACAGGCAAGCATTGACGAAAATCATCCCCCAGTGCCATAATTTTTTCTCCAAATGGCAAATTAGAATTTCCAATTTTGCCCAATAGTTGATCCATATTGTCCAGTCCATATGTTGGTAGCATAGGCGCTTCATCCATTAAAAAAACGTGAACTTTGGCAAGTTCGGCTGCTCTAACTGATCTCAGTTTTATGTTTGAGATCGATTCAGATATCAATGGTACTTTAAGCCCAAAGGTCTTATATGCATATGCATATAACTGCAGTTCATCCATTCGGTAGCAAAACCGATGAATTCCTGTGAAGGCCTTACACTTGACCATACAATTTTGACCCTGCAGGAAGTAGTAGAGTGTCTTTTAGATAAAAGTCTTGCCTGTGCCAACAGGTTAATCAACAAAGAAACATTTTGGTCTAAGGTTCGTATTTATTACTGCATCTAAGATTTTATCACCAATTTCGATTTGTTTTCCTTATCTCGTACATGCGTCTACCAAGAGTAATTAAGTTATCGATGTTGAAGACTTGTTTGGTTAGCTGGTTCTCATAGCGATGGTTACTTGATTAATTATTGCATCGAAATCGATTTCCGTCATTTCTATGGCCAATTCGTTATCAACAGTGATAAATTCTTGTGCCTGGAAGTCAACATTTTCGTATAACTCTTGAATAAGATCCTGCACTTCATTCAACTGGTTTGAATGGGCTCTACATCATTTAATGTTGAAAGTTGAATATGAAACCACAATTTTTAAAACATTTCTGAACAGTTTCCTTGTTGATTCATTTAATAGCCTCACGTTATCTAAAACATTTATGGAGTTCGTTAGTTCGGATACTTTCTCCGCTAGGTCAATATTTACCAAGATGTTTTTTAAAACTAGCTTTCGGTAATTTACTTTCATGTTCTGTATAACTCCATTGTCAAGAGGCCGAAGTACAGCTGTTGTTTTTTAGCGGAAAAAATACTAACTGAACATTAGAGAGCAAAATTTTAGGGTGTGATTTAGCGTTATCCAAAAACAGTGGGATATGTCTATTGCTCTTCTCCATTTCTAAATTAAGTAGAACTAGATACTGTTCAAATATTTTGCCAGTCATCCATGCTGTAGAATTTGCAAAATATTTCACAGGCAACTTCGACTTATCCGTGGATTCTGGCTCTTTCCAATCACCAAAGTTTGATAAATAGTCACGTCTGCAAAAACTGTTAATAATACAGTTAAGCGCTCTTTGGACAACTTGACTTTCAAGCATCTTTCTCCTTTCAATTGTAAAGATTTATTTGGGAGCATTTTATAGAACAGCGCCGACCCATCACAATTTCCGATATCTTTCATTTCGTATCCCTCGATCAAAATGTTCAATTTTTCTTTCCATTCCGCTACCGTCACTTCATCTACCTTCATTTTTGTTAAAGGATAAATTAATAACCACTATAAGTTTCTATTGAACTTTACTTGAAATCTTGCTGCGGTGAAGCCGTACATTTTACTGCACACACCAGCCGGGCCATTGTACGATAAATGATAGTAACTACAAATTGCCAGCTTAAAAAGTGCCACTTCTGTAGCCTCTAACTATATAGACAATAGACGTTATTGATTTGTGATTATTCGTATCGTTGCCACGTAAGTACTACAATGCACATTTTATTCTAAAATTTTTAAATTTTTTATCTAATGTTCTCCATTAATTAGTTAACATATAGTAATGGTGCTCCATAACACTGTACTATTGAGCAATTAATATTTTATTTTTAAATTAGTTGTAATAGGTATGTTTCTAATTATGATTTCTATAGATTAAATCATTGTTTTGTATAATGATATCCAATTTAATTTTTTATAAGATTGTTAAGTGTCGAAAATTGATAAAACTAAAAATTAATAAACAAAAATAATAATTTGCAATATAGATTGCCAAATTACTTTTACAAGGCTAAAGTGAATGACCGTACCTAATATTCTACCCGAAAACAAAGCCTTTCTTTTAAAAAATCTTCATTTTCCAAATGGCAATTTGTTGATTTCTTATATTAAAACAAATTAGAATTCTAAGAATTGTCCCCTATTGAAGCTACATACATACTTTGTTTGGGTGGTAAATCAACTATTAAATCAGAGAGATTAATGGAAATTTCTTAAATTTAGGCTTATCCGTTTTTTTCGGAAAATCAGCCTACCCGAAACATTTTAAATTAAAAATTATTCTTAAAAATTAATTATTACGTTAAATTGTGTATGTATACGACATGTATGTGAAGTTAGCCCGAAATTCAGCCCGAAATATTTTTTTAGGATTGTGTCTCGGCTAAATTTAATACAAATTTCGGGCTGGCCCAAAATTTTCCTAATATAAAGACATTTTTTAGTTTCATCCCGAAAAAAATTAAAATAATCAAAAATGATCTTGATAATTCACCTAAATCTTTAAGACGTTGATTTTAAAATTAGTTGATAAGAAATTATTCCACACCAAAAACCAATTTGTATATAATTATGTATAATTTTGTACCAAAATAAAATATAATGTGGAATAATGGTAGCTACAAGGACTTCCAAACACATGTGCTGATGCCAAAAGGTAGCTTTGTCTATCCTGAGTGCAACCTATATATCGCCAATCCAATATGAGTTGGCTACAATGTCTTTAGGAATTATCCAAAAAAGTTCGATTCATATAAAATTTTACTGAGATACGTATGGGAATATTTGCTTACGTGGTCGTGGCCACAGGGATTTTCAAACATATGTGCTGATGCCAAAAGGTAGTTTTGTCTATCCTGAGTGCAACCTATATATCGCCAATCCAATATGAGTTGGCTACAATGTCTTTAGGAATTATCTAAAAAAGTTCGATTCATATAAAATTTTACTGAGATACGTATGGGAATATTTGCTTACGTGGTCGTGGCCACAGGGATTTCCAAACATATGTGCTGATGCCAATAGGTAGTTTTGTCTATCCTGAGTGCAACCTATATATCGCCAATCCAATATGAGTTGGCTACAATGTCTTTAGGAATTATCCAAAAAAGTTCGATTGATATAAAATTTTACTGAGATACGTATGAGAATATTTGCTTACGTGGTCGTGGCCACAGGAATTTCCAAACATATGTGCTAATGCCAAAAGGTAGTTTTATCTATCCTGAGTGCAACCTATATATCGCCAATCCAATATGAGTTGGCTACCATGTCTTTAGGAATTATCCAAAAAAGTTCGATTCATATAAAATTTTACTGAGATACGTATGGGAATATTTGCTTACGTGGTCGTGGCCACAGGGATTTCCAAACATATGTGTTGATGCCAAAAGGTAGTTTTGTCTATCCTGAGTGCAACCTATTATCGCCAATCCAATATGAGTTGGCTACAATGTCTTTAGGAATTATCTAAAAAAGTTCGATTCATATAAAATTTTACTGAGATACGTATGGGAATATTTGCTTACGTGGTCGTGGCCACAGGGATTTTCAAACATATGTGCTGATGCCAAAAGGTAGTTTTGTCTATCCTGAGTGCAACCTATATATCGCCAATCCAATATGAGTTGGCTACAATGTCTTTAGGAATTATCCAAAAAAGTTCGATTCATATAAAATTTTACTGAGATACGTATGGGAATATTTGCTTACGTGGTCGTGGCCACAGGGATTTCCAAACATATGTGCTGATGCCAAAAGGTAGTTTTGTCTATCCTGAGTGCAACCTATTATCGCCAATCCAATATGAGTTGGCTACAATGTCTTTAGGAATTATCTAAAAAAGTTCGATTCATATAAAATTTTACTGAGATACGTATGGGAATATTTGCTTACGTGGTCGTGGCCACAGGGATTTCCAAACATATGTGCTGATGTCAAAAGGTAGTTTTGTCTATCCTGAGTGCAACCTATATATCGCCAGTTTATTATGAGTTGGCTACAATGTCTTTAGGAATTATCCAAAAAAGTTCGATTCATATAAAATTTTACTGAGATACGTATGGGAATATTTGCTTACGTGGTCGTGGCCACAGGGATTTCCAAACATATGTGCTGATGCCAAAAGGTAGTTTTGTCTATCCTGAGTGCAACCTATTATCGCCAATCCAATATGAGTTGGTTACAATGTCTTTAGGAATTATCTAAAAAAGTTCGATTCATATAAAATTTTACTGAGATACGTATGGGAATATTTGCTTACGTGGTCGTGGCCACAGGGATTTTCAAACATATGTGCTGATGCCAAAAGGTAGTTTTGTCTATCCTGAGTGCAACCTATATATCGCCAATCCAATATGAGTTGGCTACAATGTCTTTAGGAATTATCCAAAAAAGTTCGATTCATATAAAATTTTACTGAGATACGTATGGGAATATTTGCTTACGTGGTCGTGGCCACAGGGATTTCCAAACATATGTGCTGATGCCAAAAGGTAGTTTTGTCTATCCTGAGTGCAACCTATTATCGCCAATCCAATATGGGTTGGCTACAATGTCTTTAGGAATTATCTAAAAAAGTTCGATTCATATAAAATTTTAAAATTTTACTGAGATACGTATGGGAATATTTGCTTACGTGGTCGTGGCCACAGGGATTTCCAAACATATGTGCTGATGCCAAAAGGTAGTTTTGTCTATCCTGAGTGCAACCTATTATCGCCAATCCAATATGAGTTGGCTACAATGTCTTTAGGAATTATCTAAAAAAGTTCGATTCATATAAAATTTTACTGAGATACGTATGGGAATATTTGCTTACGTGGTCGTGGCCACAGGGATTTCCAAACATATGTGCTGATGTCAAAAGGTAGTTTTGTCTATCCTGAGTGCAACCTATATATCGCCAGTTTATTATGAGTTGGCTACAATGTCTTTAGGAATTATCCAAAAAAGTTCGATTCATATAAAATTTTACTGAGATACGTATGGGAATATTTGCTTACGTGGTCGTGGCCACAGGGATTTCCAAACATATGTGCTGATGCCAAAAGGTAGTTTTGTCTATCCTGAGTGCAACCTATTATCGCCAATCCAATATGAGTTGGCTACAATGTCTTTAGGAATTATCTAAAAAAGTTCGATTCATATAAAATTTTACTGAGATACGTATGGGAATATTTGCTTACGTGGTCGTGGCCACAGGGATTTTCAAACATATGTGCTGATGCCAAAAGGTAGTTTTGTCTATCCTGAGTGCAACCTATATATCGCCAATCCAATATGAGTTGGCTACAATGTCTTTAGGAATTATCCAAAAAAGTTCGATTCATATAAAATTTTACTGAGATACGTATGGGAATATTTGCTTACGTGGTCGTGGCCACAGGGATTTCCAAACATATGTGCTGATGCCAAAAGGTAGTTTTGTCTATCCTGAGTGCAACCTATTATCGCCAATCCAATATGGGTTGGCTACAATGTCTTTAGGAATTATCTAAAAAAGTTCGATTCATATAAAATTTTACTGAGATACGTATGGGAATATTTGCTTACGTGGTCGTGGCCACAGGGATTTTCAAACATATGTGCTGATGCCAAAAGGTAGTTTTGTCTATCCTGAGTGCAACCTATTATCGCCAATCCAATATGAGTTGGCTACAATGTCTTTAGGAATTATCTAAAAAAGTTCGATTCATATAAAATTTTACTGAGATACGTATGGGAATATTTGCTTACGTGGTCGTGGCCACAGGGATTTTCAAACATATGTGCTGATGCCAAAAGGTAGTTTTGTCTATCCTGAGTGCAACCTATATATCGCCAATCCAATATGAGTTGGCTACAATGTCTTTAGGAATTATCTAAAAAAGTTCGATTCATATAAAATTTTACTGAGATACGTATGGGAATATTTGCTTACGTGGTCGTGGCCACAGGGATTTCCAAACATATGTGCTGATGTCAAAAGGTAGTTTTGTCTATCCTGAGTGCAACCTATATATCGCCAGTTTATTATGAGTTGGCTACAATGTCTTTAGGAATTATCTAAAAAAGTTCGATTCATATAAAATTTTAGAATTTTACTGAGATATACGTATGGGAATATTTGCTTACGTGGTCGTGGCCACAGGGATTTTCAAACATATGTGCTGATGCCAAAAGGTAGTTTTGTCTATCCTGAGTGCAACCTATATATCGCCAATCCAATATGAGTTGGCTACAATGTCTTTAGGAATTATCTAAAAAAGTTCGATTCATATAAAATTTTACTGAGATACGTATGGGAATATTTGCTTACGTGGTCGTGGCCACAGGGATTTCCAAACATATGTGCTGATGCCAATAGGTAGTTTTGTCTATCCTGAGTGCAACCTATATATCGCCAATCCAATATGAGTTGGCTACAATGTCTTTAGGAATTATCTAAAAAAGTTCGATTCATATAAAATTTTACTGAGATACGTATGGGAATATTTGCTTACGTGGTCGTGGCCACAGGGATTTCCAAACATATGTGCTGATGCCAAAAGGTAGTTTTGTCTATCCTGAGTGCAACCTATATATCGCCAATCCAATATGAGTTGGCTACAATGTCTTTAGGAATTATCCAAAAAAGTTCGATTCATATAAAATTTTACTGAGATACGTATGGGAATATTTGCTTACGTGGTCGTGGCCACAGGGATTTCCAAACATATGTGCTGATGCCAAAAGGTAGTTTTGTCTATCCTGAGTGCAACCTATATATCGCCAATCCAATATGAGTTGGCTACAATGTCTTTAGAAATTATCCAAAAAAGTTCGATTCATATAAAATTTTACTGAGATACGTATGGGAATATTTGCTTACGTGGTCGTGGCCACAGGGATTTCCAAACATATGTGCTGATGCCAAAAGGTAGTTTTGTCTATCCTGAGTGCAACCTATATATCGCCAATCTAATATGAGTTGGCTACAATGTCTTTAGGAATTATCCAAAAAAGTTCGATTCATATAAAATTTTACTGAGATACGTATGAGAATATTTGCTTACGTGGTCGTGGCCACAGGAATTTCCAAACATATGTGCTAATGCCAAAAGGTAGTTTTATCTATCCTGAGTGCAACCTATATATCGCCAATCCAATATGAGTTGGCTACAATGTCTTTAGGAATTATCCAAAAAAGTTCGATTCATATAAAATTTTACTGAGATACGTATGGGAATATTTGCTTACGTGGTCGTGGCCACAGGGATTTCCAAACATATGTGCTGATGCCAAAAGGTAGTTTTGTCTATCCTGAGTGCAACCTATTATCGCCAATCCAATATGAGTTGGCTACAATGTCTTTAGGAATTATCTAAAAAAGTTCGATTCATATAAAATTTTACTGAGATACGTATGGGAATATTTGCTTACGTGGTCGTGGCCACAGGGATTTTCAAACATATGTGCTGATGCCAAAAGTTAGTTTTGTCTATCCTGAGTGCAACCTACATATCGCCATTTTAATATGAGTTGGCTACAATGTCTTTAGGAATTATCCAAGAAAGTACGATTCATATAAAATTTTACTGAGATACACACAACAAAAGCGTACAAGGAACACATGGTTTTTAGGTTGCCATCCCCTTTAATTTGGTTCGATTTTGGTTTTGTTTTTTGTTTCTAGATACATCGATTGCACATATCTACAATATAAAAATATTTCAGGGATAACGGTTAAACCAGGTATTGTTTTATCGAAAAAATTATTTTTAGTCTATTTGAGTGGAATTGTTATCTCAGACTTTATTCTGTTTTAGCTCCTAAAAGAGAGATTTTAAAAGTTTGAAATTTAAAATTTTGTGTAGAAATATGGAGTACAGCAAAACACTTCATAAACTCATAGTGAAATGGACGAAGCAGTAAGAATCATTTTAATGTGCCCCGGAGCGTTATAACAATGTATGACTGGGAGTCCGTACGTGCAGCGTCCAGGTCGAGAAAGAGTTATAACTTCAGCACAGAACCGTTATATTCAACTGCAAATTCGCCGGGAGCCAACTTTAACTGCCGGCAATTACAGTCACGCTTGTGGACTAATGAAAACATTTATGTTAGTGACCAAACCATCAGCAGCAGACTACATGAAAACAACCTCCACGTTCGCTGCCCGTTGAGATGTCCACCGATTCGACATAAATCCAGAGCTTACAAGTGATTGGTGCTAAAATTATAGAAATTGGACAGATAGGGAATGGTCCAAAGTTTTGTTCACTAATGGTTCAAGATTCGGATTTCACCCAGATACTAGGAGAACAAGAATATGGAGACAGCATGGTCAGGTCGAGAGGCTAAAAAATATAGAAGAAGTGCACAGATACAGCGGAGGCACTGTTATGGTATGGGCTGGAATTATGACTGGTAAAAACTGATCTCGTTTTTCCAGGAGGTAACTTATCGGCAGCCAGATACATCAATAAAATACTGGAACCTATCGTGCTGCCATTATCGTCACAAATCGGATCAGAATTCGTCTTAATATGCACGACAATGCCAGGCCATACTCAGCAAGAACGACAACAGACTGGTTGGAAATGCATGAAATCCATCAAATATTCCCATACGTATCTCAGTAAAATTTTATATGAATCGAACTTTTTTGGATAATTCCTAAAGACATTGTAGCCAACTCATATTAAAATGGCGATATATAAGGCCTATTTTATTTGCCAAATTCAAAATTGGTATTCATTTCGGAATCGCGTCCCTGCTAAACAATACTATTGAATTTTTGAAAACCAAGTACACAGTGGGTATTCACGAATACCAAAATGGTATTGGATCCAAGCAATTTTTTTGCAAATGGTCAAATAAAATAGGCCTATAGGTTGCACTCAGGATAGACAAAACTACCTTTTGGCATCAGCACATATGTTTGGAAATCCCTGTGGCCACGACCACGTAAGCAAATATTCCCATACGTATCTCAGTAAAATTTTAAAATTTTATATGAATCGAACTTTTTTAGATAATTCCTAGAGACATTGTAGCCAACTCATATTGGATTGGCGATATATAGGTTGCACTCAGGATAGACAAAACTACCTTTTGGCATCAGCACATATGTTTGGAAATCCCTGTGGCCACGACCACGTAAGCAAATATTCTCATACGTATCTCAGTAAAATTTTATATGAATCGAACTTTTTTGGATAATTCCTAAAGACATTGTAGCCAACTCATATTGGATTGGCGATATATAGGTTGCACTCAGGATAGACAAAACTACCTTTTGGCATCAGCACATATGTTTGGAAATCCCTGTGGCCACGACCACGTAAGCAAATATTCCCATACGTATCTCAGTAAAATTTTATATGAATCGAACTTTTTTGGATAATTTCTAAAGACATTGTAGCCAACTCATATTGGAATGGCGATATATAGGTTGCACTCAGGATAGACAAAACTACCTTTTGGCATCAGCACATATGTTTGGAAATCCCTGTGGCCACGACCACGTAAGCAAATATTCCCATACGTATCTCAGTAAAATTTTATATGAATCGAACTTTTTTGGATAATTCCTAAAGACATTGTAGCCAACTCATATTAAAATGGCGATATGTAGGTTGCACTCAGGATAGACAAAACTAACTTTTGGCATCAGCACATATGTTTGGAAATCCCTGTGGCCACGACCACGTAAGCAAATATTCCCATACGTATCTCAGTAAAATTTTATATGAATCGTACTTTCTTGGATAATTCCTAAAGACATTGTAGCCAACTCATATTGGATTGGCGATATATAGGTTGCACTCACGATAGACAAAACTAACTTTTAGCATCAGCACATATGTTTGGAAATTCCTGTGGCCACGGCCACGTAAGCAAATATTCCCATACGTATCTCAGTAAAATTTTATATGAATCGAACTTTTTTGGATAATTCCTAAAGACATTGTAGCCAACTCATATTGGATTGGCGATATATAGGTTGCACTCAGGATAGACAAAGCTACCTTTTGGCATCAGCACATGTGTTTGGAAGTCCTTGTAGCTACCATTATTCCACATTATATTTTATTTTGGTACAAAATTATACATAATTATATACAAATTGGTTTTTGGTGTGGAATAATTTCTTATCAACTAATTTTAAAATCAACGTCTTAAAGATTTAGGTGAATTATCAAGATCATTTTTGATTATTTTAATTTTTTTCGGGATGAAACTAAAAAATGTCTTTATATTAGGAAAATTTCGGGCGAGCCCGAAATTTGTATTAAATTTAGCCGAGACACAATCCTAAAAAAATATTTCGGGCTGAATTTCGGGCTAACTTCACATACATGTATACGACGATCCAAATATGTAAACAAATGATTTTAGCTGCTGGGTAGTGTAGGAAACGTAAATGCTTATCAACCAAAACAATAAATCAACAATTTTAAAATAATGACCTGTCTCTTAAGTCATACCAGAGACGATTATTCTATTGTATACTTGCCGGTCAAAGTTGAAGTAATGTTATGTATTTGAATTAAAAGTTATGTTACTCGTATACCTCCAACACAATCTAAAATTAATTTTTCATGCTGGATCAAAGTAAATGTTTTGTGTTTTGTAATATTTTCTTTGTTTTAAAATATAATGATGGCAGTCTGTCGTTGTTTTTCTATGAAAATGTTAAATACATCTGCATAAATATAATATGTAAGGTAGAAAAAAAAAATGTTATCTCGCCTTTAGCAATACACGCGGTTCAGATATATTTATTGTTGTTATTTTTTTTTTTGATAATGTTTCCTTTTTATGTTCAAATCTCTTATTAGTAGCATTATTCCATGTTTTGTTTTGTAACAGGTAGGTACCCATATTATTTTTGTTCGAGTTTTTGTTTATCAATAATATATTATTATTATGATTATAAATTTTGCTTTTTTGATTCCATATTTTGTCTATACCTCCTTATCGGCAGATGTACATAGCCTAATTCTTCGTATTATCAAAACCTTTGAGCGGTACTCATTCGATAATTTAATATTTCTAAATTAAAACTACAGGTAGACTGAATACCTAAGAATTTTTTAAAATTATACACGCGTTTGAAAATAAAGACAATGAAAAACGGAAAATATATAAATTATACAGCACGAAATAAGTGAAAATCTTCGAAAATTTCGAATTTTTCATGTTTTACATATTTTGAATACAACTTGTACCGAAAAATAACTTTTTTTTTGAGAATGAGAAATTTTGCCAAAGGTTATTAAAACAAAAATTATTTCTCTTCATTTATTGGATTGGACTAACGAAAAGAGCAAAAAATATTGTAAATCAATTTTTTGAACAACAACCAACCAATCATAAAATAAAATAAAATAAAAGTGGGTCGACCGAAGTAAATTCTGAAGGGACTTAAGGCTTTGAATCTTCATTTTAATATAAAATAAATCTTTACCTGACATGCTACATCAAAATTGAAAACGATTTGAGTGTAGATAATTTATTTTCCACCACAAGCCCTTTGGTTTTTTTTTTTTTTTGGCTGTTTGTAACATGACACCTTTATGTTATCCAAAATAATTATTAACCTGAGGTTTACATAAAGTGGAAGTGTATTTATTTGTTTACGAAATTTATAAAACATTGGAGAGAGCATGTATGTATGTGTTTCTAAATATGTGGAATCACTGTGTTTTCTAGAAATAATCTAAATTTTGGGGAGACAGAATTTCGTTTGGTTTTTGCAATTAACGAAGACCAAACAGTATATTATTTTATTTTACATAGGGCAAAAAAAAGTCCAGTGGGCAAAAAAAGACTTTTGTGAACAATAATTGTTTTTTTTAATCACTTTGAGAATAGTAGGCTTCGACACGTCACTGCTACTTTTCCTTTAATCGGTAACCTAATCTCAAAAAGCGCAAGGAAATTATTAACGATAGAACTGTAAATAAAACATAGAATTTTGTTCTTTATTATTTCAAAGATCTATTCGAAACGAAGATAACTTTGATATTGTTCCTGAAGTTTCTAAAGCCAAAAATTTATTTTTATCGGTTTAAGGCATAACTCAGACTTACACGTTCTTTCATTTGGATAGTAATAAGTAATTTTCGACCTACTCTTGTGTGCTGAATCCGAATCAAAAATGACAGAATTTCTCCTTCACGACAGCTTTCCGAAAACCTATAGATGTGCAAAAATTCCGAAATTACCAATAATTTTCTTACAGTAATCCTTTGCTTTTTTTGAGGTTAGGTTACAGGTTAACGGAAAAGTAGCAGTTACCTTCCCTTTTCAGAGTGAATTAAAAAAAAAATATTCAGAACCAATAAAAATTGAAGTGGTTAGGAAGATTTTTGTTCACATAAAGTCATTTTTTGTCCACTGTGCGTCGTCACAACCCACCTGAATTTTAGTACAAATAATATTGAAGCGCATAGTCACTTCTAAACTATTACCTATTATTGGCAGTCAACATAACCATCTAGCATAGAGATTTTCTATATTCTAGTTTTGTAAATTGACAAATTATACTTGGATTAGGGTTGCTTTGTAAAAGTCGAATACTCCATCCATTGGTCGACTATTTTACATAATTTCATAATCTCATTAAATTATATTAAACGTTTTGTTGATAAAGCAGGATTCTCTGTCATCTATCAACGCCGAATTTTGCTTTATATTAGCCCAATTGTTGCTTACGATTTTAGTAATTCGGTTGCAATCGACATTCTTCAATAATAGTGACACGTCTTACGACAAAAAAAAGGAAATTTGGAGGGATAGTAATAGCACAAATTTGTTGTTGAAATTTTCAAATAAAAAGACTAATTATGTTTGGAAAACATTCTTGTTTGTTTAACAAAGCATGAAATGTGATTTTGGATTTTTTTTTAAACCGATTTTATAATTTGTTATGATATTAGCAAACTGATTTCGGATTAAATTGTATATCACTGGAAATAAAATTCACACTCTCAACAACGGATATAATTTTGAAATATGGAACCGAATTACCGATAGCTGGCTAATAAAATTTATTACGTATGTCTTTATACAATTTTGAGATTTTAAATCGTTTAAAAGAATGACTTCTAGAGTTCTTTCACATATCGACGGAGTAAAATCAAATTTTTGTTTTGTGATAATGATCTCTTTACTAAGTTAATTTAATTTTTTACAGAACTTCGTACCCATATTTTCATTGTTCAGCGGTTTTAGTTCAACATATTTAAATTTTATAAGAGCAGAACTCATTTTAAGGAGATTAAAATTCTACTTATAGTAGGAATTTGATTTTTTGTTTAAAAATTTGAAGGTTCTAATGATATTTAAGTAAACAAGAATGAACAAATATTCAGAATTTCAATCGTTTATAAAAATTTAAATTTTAGAGAAATTTAAGATTTTTGGGGATTATGAATTTAAGGATTTTAAAATGTAAATAAAATTCAACGAATTAAGAAAATTTTTATTATCAGTTTTAAATGTTTAAAATATTTACCGATTTTTAAAGTTTACGGATTCAAAATATTTTTAATGATACTAGGGTATTAAAATTTGAATAGTTTTAAGAATTAATGCTACTATTAATGCTACGAACACAATTAGTTACAATTCTATGAATTTTAGGATGTTTTTTTAAAGAATTTACAGTTTTTAGGATTTTACAAAGACTTTTTAATTATTATTCCCTAATATTAGAGAATTTAAAAATTTCGAGAATTCCACGTTATAACAATAGCAGGTTCGGTTTATGTAGACCACCTGCACATTGAACGGCGATGTACCAGCCTATGCTATTGACATGAAACAAGGTCGACCCAGGAATTCTACACTCTCCAAAAGGGTTTCAAAAAATGTGCAGCGATTGAAATCATCGCTGAAAACCTTTTCTGCTTTCTGCCAATTTCACGGGCTTAAAATTATCTATTGTAAAATTTTAGTTTTATTTAAGTTAACGGTTCTCTACAATTTAAATTAAAAATTTCAAATTAAAAGTTTCATAAATTTTAAGGGTCTAAATTAATTTCAGATACCTACCAATAAATTAGAAGATGTAAGAAATTCAAAATTTTCAGGAAAATTAACAATTTCACAGAATTTGAAGAATCATTAGACAATTTTAAAATTCGAGAACTGTAAGAATTTAATAAAATGAATTTTAAAAATTTGAAATATTTGAAATTATAAAATTTCAATAATTTAAGGAAAACGGAGGAAATGAACTTATTAAAATTATGGAAATTAAAACCTAATTGCAGAATTTTTAAAATTTTAAATATTTTTAACGATATTATGATATTAAAGTTTCATTAGTTGAAGGAACTATAATAAAATCATTTTAAGGTTCTATAATTGTGACAATAGTAGGAATTTAATATTTTGTTTAACAATTTTAAGAACCTAATCAGTAATAAAAATTTGAATATATTGTATTAAAATTAAAAATTTTAGGGTTTGAAGAAAACATAAACTTCAACAAATTAGAAAAATTTAAGAATTTTAAGAAGTTAACAAAAACTGGTAAAAATATTATACCATCTTAACAGTTTATCAAGGTTTTCTGTAACGTACTGGGGAAGTCTAAAATATCTTTTGTTACTTCGTTAATATTTCCCAAAAGTTACGTGGGGAACGGCTTACTTTTACAATAAAAGTATTAAACTGGATTACATATCAAATAATAATATGCTCGTTTTACGTAGACCATCTACACATTGAACAACGTTGTGCTGACATGAAACGATAATGAAAAATTCGTTTTGCATCCCCGCCCCTAACGGGATTCGAACCCGGTACCTGCTGATTCAAACGACGCCGCTTTTACCACTGAGCCGTATGGTCGGTTAAAGAAACTTTAACGAACAATTGTTGAGACTTTTACTAATTCTAAATTTTACGGATGTAAAGAATTTTGAAACAAGAAAATTCCATGAAACATTCCATAAAAGTAAACTCAGACTGCACTGTTTGCGAAGATATACTGACTCTTGTTCCTCTTTTAATCGTTCTTTATTTTGGTTCTTTGTTTTTGAAAAATATCGGGATCAACACTGGCCTCAGCTTAACCTCTAATGCAATTTTAACCAAATCGTAAATTCGAATTCGTTTACCTAAATTAATTGAAATCACTTAAGTTTCGAACAGTAAGGAGGAAATATCAACACATCAACGCCATTTTCTTTACAAAAGTTACCCACTGGAATGGAAATATGGGACTGATGGTTGTCTAGGACAAGTTATTTTTTATTGCTTTGAGATGTATATGCTTTACAAAATGTTCAATGAATTGTGCCAATTCCGTCTGTATCCATACAGGCTTATTTGCGGCCCCACTACAACCCACCGGTCCCCCTTTCAAAACAATTTTCATGAAACTCTTTAAAGGGAAATCTAAACACGTTGAATATATAGTATCTTGAGATTGAAATTTATATCGGGCCATTACATCTAATAAAGTTTTCAAAATAATTTCTAAAATTTTGGCTTATTGAAATTCATAGCGCTAGCTATTGTTGATTCTGGCTTGCTCAAAGTGTTGTTTCTCTTCATAAATGACATCAACCCTTCCTTGCATGTCATTTCATTTTTTTGCCAGGAGTCTCGCATATGCAATTTATAATGTTTAGCCGCCTGGAAACCAGTTCGCTATCGTATTGGGTCGTAAGGCCATAATATAAATTAGCACAGTAGGTAATATATTTTTTAAGCTTTCCCAAAACCTAATAAATAAATTATACAAAAACCATATGGTTATAACCGCGCTCCATTTTCAGAAGTAAAAATCTAATTATGAGGAGCATACCTCCACTTCATTTAAATTTTTCGTCTTTACTTTTAAAATGAATCGACTAGGAGTAACGTGTGGCAAACATTGTATTTTTTTGCGGTGACACTTAAAGATGCTATCTTATTCTATAACTATTCAGCTGCTAGAAAATAGTCTCTTTTGGTACTCTTCCTCTTAAAGTTTTCCTGATTCTGTTTCGGGTCTTTTTTTCGCCATAAAATTAAACAGGAATTTTACTAATCGTTACCTTTAAATGTTTCAATGTCCGTCTTTACAAATTTGGACCAACTGAATTATATTGTCCTAGTATATTGATCTATTGATCTGTGATATAACAATTTTCATTGGCATTTACTTTAGGGCGCTATTGTATACAATATAAGTAACGTTTACCTATTTAATTTTTCAACATATACATTCTGAATGATTTATATAGCTGAATTTCGAAATACCGTTCAAAAACAGTATAAATATTTAAAATCTCTATTCCTAACTGATTCAGCAAATTAAAATAACCACAAAAATATAGAAACAAAAACTACAAATTTAGACTCGAATCACTTTTTCTCTAAATAATAATGTGAACAATTGGTAGATAATAATTCTGAACAAAAACTATATTAAATTACCTTTACACTAAGTACATATAAGCCATAAATTTTTCAACACCCATAATATATTATCTAGCAAATTACCATAACTATACCGTTAAATTTTTCGTTGTTTTATTTTTAGTTTCCACATTGTTTAACATTAAAATAATAATTTTCTAATAAATATATGTATGTACGGGTAGTGTATGCATATAAACAACAACAAAATATAATTTAATTTCCACAACACACAAAATAAATTTTTCCAGTTGATAAATATACAAAAAAAAAAATAATTTTGCGTTTAACTATTTCTATAATTTTGTTTTAATTAATTTTGTGCATAAACGCATAATAAAAACATATGACAATTACCAAACATAACGAATTAAACAAAATAAACATAATACAAATTTAACATAATTAAAATTATGCATTTATAAAAATATATTGTTGAGCTTTAACAAACAAACAATACAAAAAAAAATGAATTCACACAAAAAAAAAACTTCCAAATGTTTTGTGCTTTTTTATAAATCTGTATTGAGAATTAAAATTAATTTTGGTTATGTGTTATTTTGCAAATTTTATTTCGTTAGACTATTATATAGAGTTTGTGAAATTCTGACATGAACAATGGTAATTATTTTGTATAAATAATGTATAATTATATTATTATACCCCGAGCTGTCATTAGCAAAAAAACCTCAACTTATTTTTATTTTTTAAAAACAACAAAATTAAAAAAACATAAAAGTGAAAATAAACCAAATATGTATACAACAACGTCCAAATTTAAACATCTATGTGACTACATTTATGTACGTAACAACTTAAGGGGATCGAACGAATTAACATGGTTTGAGAAAGTATTTTGCGTTTTTTTTTTGTATCCACCAAAGTGGATAAAGATTGTTTTACCCTGTGGATAGCATAATGGTAATTATAATTTTATGACACATATGTTTTTACATTAATTAGCCGTATCAAACATATTAAACCGTATACATATGGAAAAACAAAAAAAAAAAATAATAATAATTTGCTAATGGAATATCTACCGTGCTAAATAAATAGGTGAATTATTATTATTTGTATGCGGAGAAAAATTAATGAGATTTTTGTGTTAAACCAGTAACAACCAAAAAAAAAAAAAAAATCAATCATTTCATAAAACCTTAAACGTAAATTAAAAATATTTTGTATTTAGTTGGAAATTGAAAACTAACTGACCACACTCGGGAGGATAAAAAACCAAAATTATGATTTTAGTGGTGTATACGTTTATGAAATGTGTGCAGATGATGTACCTAAACCGAAAAAAAATTTGGAAAAAAAAAACTTTGGATATTTTGACATAATCAGAGCGGGTATTTAATTTTTAATTAGGTAATTTATATTGAACTCGTAATTGATTAGTATATGAAGAATTTGGTACTAAAGTTGTTTGGAAGTGACATTATAGAATGGTGGTTTGTTCTTAGTAATTAAATAAATTGTTAGCGCTTACTTAAATAAATTTGTAGGGGAAGCCAATTTGTGAATAATATTGCTAATTCATTTGCAGGTACCCCACCCCCTCCCTCTTCCTCCTCTGTAAGGAGAATGATTTTTTTTTCGCTGGTGCTACATCTCATAGAGGGATTTGGCCGCTTCATGATGAAGTTACGTAATCGTTATTTTCACTGATAATGACTGATTAATTCATTGATCCTACATTTACCAGTCGTGATTTTTTCATCACCCGCCGGGAATCGAACCCGGGACCTCCAGAGCTTAAAGCAAGCATGCTAACCACTGTGCCACCGGGGCGGTTAGGAGAATGATTAGGAGTACAAAAAAGAACTAAAGAAATAAACAAATACAAGCTATATAAATAAGACCCCGAATTCTACATAATTACCAGACTCCTATTTCATAAATATAGCTTACAAAACTTCCACCCCTTCGGGGTATGATACCCCAAAATATTATACTAGTCTATAAGATTATAATTTCTTACCAACTACGATTTCAAGTTTCCATTAATTTAAATATGCTTCTCATTTCACTAAAAAAATATACGTTATACAACAGAAAATATAAATGCACTAACACTAATATATTATTCAACGAGCATAATGATAGCTGTTATTCACGAAGATGAAGTTTGCCGACATGAGCCGATAGGCGAGTGTCGTAAATCATCTGAACGAATAACAGCCATTATATGCGAATAGAATACGACACTTTGTCCACGACCGACAAATATCATTATGGGGTATATCCTCCAACAGGTCGCAAATAAACTATTTGCGCCTCAAAATCTGACTACTCGATTGATATTAACATGAGTTTTTCAATTTTTTTCTGTATTTTATTTGCTTTTGCGACTGAGTAGTAAAAACATTATAGAAAAGTTACCACCGAATTTTTGACGATGCAAATAAAATCAAGTAATAGGCTAGTTATATAGACGAAACCGAAACGGAATGAAATGAAACGAACGAATTAATTGTATGAAAACCTACTAGACCAATTATATAGAAGAAACGAAATGAAATCGAACGGAAGAATTGATTCAATTCAATTTGGTTTCGTTTCGTCTTTGCGGTTATGCAATAACGGTTGTTTTTTTTTTGTTATCCTTACTAATACTTATGTCAAATTGGCAAAACAAAATAAATAAAATTCAAAATGGATTCGGACGTCGAGGTGGAATGTATAGATGCAGGTATGTTAATCGTTTTCGTAGAAAAATATCCAGAGCTATACGAGAAAAAAAATCCCAGATATAAAAACAACCAATATAAAGACCTTATTTGGGCAAAAATTTCGAAAGAGATGGGTATTAAAAGTAATTTTATTTGATAATTTAAAAAAAAATATTATTTATTATAATTTCTAATTATTTTTTTAGATCCGAAATAAACAAAAAAAAAATGGACATATCTAAGGGATAAGTTCCAAAGGGAACATAAGAAAATCCAACCATCTGGTAGCCCTGCTGATTTATGTCCAAGTTGGAGCCACTACGAAAGCCTGTCGTTTTTGAAGAATTGTGTACGAAATTCTGTGTGAGTTATATTTTTTTATATATTTTATGCATTATATAATTTATATAATGTTTTATTGTATATTAAACAGAACCAATGGAAACTACAAAAAGAATTCCACAGCAAAACAAAAAACTCCTGAATCTGTACTGTCCGAAGAAATTATCAATTTTGATGATTTGTTTGAAGACGATAATAGTGAGGGCGGGGACCAATCCTTCAACAAGGAATGCAGCTCCAGTAACTCTACGAGTACCAAACGGAGCAATGAAGAAACGGAAATAACAGAAATTCTTGGGCTAATAAAAAAAAAATGTCAGACACCCGCGGCTGCCCAAGAAAGTCACATAGACAAATTTTGCGATTTCGCTAAATACTATTTAAAAGAATTGCCAAAAAACGACCAGAATGAAGCAATAGGTTTCATTACCAATTATCTCGTCGAGAAAAACAAACAACTTACAAAATAAAAAATTAATTTGAAATCGTATGTTTTATTTTTTATTCAGAACGTTGCGATAATAATAATAATTTAAGTGATTAAAATGTCTGTTTGCCATGGTACAGCTCCAACTCCATTAAAATATTCTTTTAAATCGTCTCTGAGTTTATATGCAACATTCGCTGATCGATTGTGCCCTAATCGTCTAACCGAAGCTAAAGGTTGATTTATTTCATCCCTCCAATGGCCTTCCAGCACTTCGCCATTTGCTAACGTCACATCGCCATAACCTACAGGACAGTATTGCACCAACGGCTGGTTTGTCTCATGTGTTTTAATAAAATTGTGCAAACAGGCGGTGGCCAGCACAATGCGAGTCGCATTTTCTGGGCGTAAATGAAGGGTTGTCAAAAGAACTCGCCATCTGGCAACCAAAATTCCGAAGGCATTCTCTATTGTTCTTCGAGCTCTTGATAGGCAATAATTAAATATTAATTTATCGTCTGATAAAAAATTGCCTGGAAATGGTCTCATTAAGTTTTCCATTAGAGGAAAGGCCGCATCACCTGAAATTAAATTGTTTCATTTCGTAAAATATAGTTCCTGTTATTAACTTACCGACAAAATAGTGAGGGTACTTTACCGCTGTATTTAGCAGCGTTCGCTTACTAGGTAGATTTAATTTATTGGACATAATAGCCTTTCCGAACTGTGACCGTTTAAAAATTCCTCCGTCGCTCTCACTACCGGAGAAGCCAACATCTACCATCACAAAGTTATAATTTGCATCGCAAACTGCCAGCAATACGATACTAAAGAATTTTTTGTAGTTGTAGTATTGTGATCCGGTGTTTGGTGGTAGGCGGATGGCAATATGTTTGCCATCAATGGCTCCGACACAATTTGGAAAATTCCATTTGGTATCAAAACCATTAGAAATTTTCGTCCATTCCTCAGTTGAAGGGGGTGACAAAAATGCACCCTTCAATTTTTCATAAATCGCCACACAAGTTTCCAAAACAATTTGTCGAACTGTGGTTTTACCAAGATGGTAGCACCATGCCACCGACTGAACAGAATCCCCTTGGGATAGGTAACTAGAAATAAGATTAGTTTATATTTGTTTCATGTACGAGTACGATAATATGTTTGTAATAAATTCCATACTTACATTAACGTCACAGCAAGTTTCATTTCCGGAGAAATAGCTTTTCTTGATCTCCTTTTCAGCTGGATTTTCACTAAGGATAACAAGAAGTCAAACGTGTTGGCCGACATGCGGGTGTACTTGAAAAATTGCTCTCGATCATCTTTCTTCATTTTTAAAAAAATTACTTTAAAAAACCCCATTTTATCTCGGGATTGATTTATAGGCCTAACTCCCCAACGCCGTATACGCCGATGTTTGTTTTTTCTGATTTTTATAATTAGCAATAATACCAATAAATAAAAATCCATATCCATAATTGTCTTAATATTTAATTAGCTTTCACATACGCGAGTAGACTTGAAATAATATAAAAACAAATGTGAAAAAGTCAAAAACGTTTTCATCAATTCGTCTATATAACTATACCCCTTTACGTCTTTTCGTTTCTTTCCGTTTCATTCCGTTTCGGTTACGTCTATATAACTAGCCTATAAGTCAAGACAATTAATACTACTCAGTCGCAAAAGCAAATAAACCACAAAAAAAAATTGAAAAACTCATGTTAAAATCAATCGAGTAGTCAGATTTTGAGGCGCAAATAGTTTATTTGCGACCTGTTGGAGGATATACCCCTATTATGTTTTATAATCAAATCCTTTAAATACTCTTCAAATAATTTTCGTCGATATTTTGACGTTTAATAATAATGAAAATGGCAAGAGACTACTAGATAAAATCTCAAAAATCAAATAATTTACTTGGAAGTATAGATTGAATGCTAGACAACTTCATTGTGATTTTTTGTGTTAAGGAAAACAAATTAAACGTCAAAATATTGTTCATATCTTTTTGTATGAAGTGGCACAAATGCAATTTTAGTTCTTAAATATTTTTTAATACAAATTTAATTGAAATGTATTCATTTTATGTTATTTTAAGCTAAGCAGGTAATTTTTTTTGTGAAAAGCGAGTGAAAAATTAAAACATAAAAAGAAGGCAAATTCGTATTCTTTAGGTTTAATCTTGTGCCGTTTGAGTTTTTTCTGTGGTTATTTTTATTAAAATTAAATTATTTTCAAACATTTTATGATAGCTTCATATAAACTGCTGTTTGAATCTGGTGAATAATGAAAAAAGAGACTACTAGATAAACTAGTAGTGAATAATGGATATCATTATAAGTGTGTTCGATTGGACTGAATTAACTGAAGTAGTAGCTGTGTCTGAAGTAACAGAAGTGAAGAGACTGTTTGATTGACAACAATTGTGTCCCTGAGTTACAGAAACCGATAATTCCATTTTAAGACATTTTAAGATATAGGCATTATAAGTTTTTGAAACAAATTTTATATTATAGGAATTAAGGGTTTTTGCATGTAACCACGGTTTTGAAGCTGATTTTCTATGGGAATCCACCATTTTTGCAAATTAAACTCAGATTGAATATATAGCAAAAGTGACCATCTTTCGTTTGGCATTTTTAACTAATATTTAAAAAAAATTGGAATTAAGAGTTTTTGTGACTCAAGGACACTCTTCACTTCAGTTAAAAATTGAGCAACTGAATTAACTGAAGAGACATTTTGCTCGTGTAGTTACTTCAGCTGAGTTATTTGTTTTTTTTTGTTTTTCGCTTTTGAAAAAAAAAATTAAATAAAATAAACAGACAAATTTCAATTAAAATTTTTAATGAAAATGTTCATAATAAAATAGCAAATAAAAATTTCGATTATGACAATTTAGTTGATTTTTGATAACAGCAGGAAAATTATTTTTGAAACAGTTCTTCTAAATATAAGCAGCATTGAAATAAATGGTTTTATTTTTATTTTGACATTTATCTGAAGTGAAGAATGCCAATCGAACAGTCTCTTCTCTTCAGTAACTCAATTAAGTGAAGAGTAACTCAATTAACTGAAGTGAAGAGTTGTACTCTTCAGTCCAATCGAATACGCTTTATAAGTGATGAAACAAACGTAATGAACATATTAGGCATTTTCCGAAATAGAACAAAGTAACTTCAGAGTTAGTTTTAATTTTTATTATGTTGGTAACAAAGTTACTCAAGTTACCTTTCACATACAAAAAAGTAAGAAAGAATTTCGAGTGCGTTTGTTTCATGAAGTTACTTTTTTCATTACTGAAGTTACATTTGATCGTTCGTAAATAAGATGGGTAACTTTAAAGTTTAAAACTTACTATGAAGTTACTTTGGTCTATTTCCGAAAATGCCTATTATACGTTAGTCGTGGACAAAACTACTTTATTTAAATTTGTTTAAATACAAACCTAAACTTCTTGTCACAACTAAAGTTTGTTATTACTCGTATTATGAGTTAGATTGTATGGGCACTGCTAAATAAAAAAAAATCCGAGAGTAATGCTTAATCACTACTCAAGGATTTTGACTTTTCGTCGATTGTAAGAACGTTGCAAGTGGTATTATGATATTGACCTAAAAAATTGCTGTAAAGTGCTATAAAAAAAAATAAAGCGAAACAGAGATATCCATTGATGATCGACATCATTAGATTTAATTATGAAATTATGTATAATTTTCGAATGTTAGTTAAAAGCTAATTCAAAATGTTCCAATACTCGAATATTATTAAATATTTGTCTCAATTTTTCAAATAAAAAGCTTACAACTTTTTTTGAGCGAAATTACAAATTTTGATTTCTAATTCAAACATTTTCTTGGGGCTGTAGTTTTTTGTGCGCATTATGTTATACCGGTACGGATTCAACACATTTCTGTTTGTGTAGTATAAAATTTGGGCAAAATATCTTCTCTCTTGCACTTTTTTAGGAAAAATTGTTGTTCCTCGAGTTAATCATTTTTGTATTAACGAATAACAATTTTTTTGTTTTTGTTATTGATAAAATTTCCTCTCCGTAAACTCTTCTAACGTTGAACAGCATGATTTCCATGAAATATCCTATTATTCGGCACATTTTTATAAATATTTATTAAATAAAATTTAATAAAACATGTATTGGTCTATAATTAGCCACCAATTAAAAAAAAAAAATTAAAATAAGAGACCATTAATCAGTGATTAAAATATATTCATATGAAAAAACTTTCTCACCGACCATTTTGGCCGTGAGAACAGCATAAATATGGAAACACAATATTATAAAAACTAAATTTCTATTTTTAGTCTTAAACGTTGTATTAGAACTATAATAGTTGCTTTCCAATCTACCAACCGCAAGCTCCCGCTAGCAAACCGCTAGAAGTCTGGTTTTTGTCTTTGCTATGGTTGATTGATTGGCAAGCTCACATTTGGATGTTATGAGTATAACATAACCTCAAAATCGTAATTGTGTACTATTACTATTCCCCTAAAGTTGTTATTTTTTTATATAAAATCAACCAAAAAAGAATTAAAATATAATGCGCTAAACAAAATCAATTAAAATTTCTACAATTTGCAAACATTACGTTTACTTATTGTGCAAACTTATTTCACTTATATATCCACTTATTTTTTAAAAATAACAACTTACAAACAATATTATTTTTATTTTAAAAACGTACATACATAAATTAAAATTTTATTTTAATATTAGTAATTTCTTGTCCTTAAAGTGAAATATTTTTATTTTAAAAATAAAAATTATCGATTTCGACAGAGACGGGTGTCATCAGAGTTTGTAAACTGATGATGACAGCCGTGATTGTCGAAATCGATATTTTTTTTTTTTTAAATAAAAATATTTCACTTTAAGGACGAGAAATTACTAATATTAAAATAAAATTTATTTTATGTATGTACGTTTTTAAAATCAAAATAATATTATTTGTAAGTTGTTATTTTTAAAAAAATAATTAAAATTTCTAATTTTAACCTAAATATTAAGCGGTTTTACAATTAACCGCCTGTGGCCCTATTCTGGAAATTCTCTGGGAATTGGAAATTGGAAACATATTGCTATATTTCGAAACTTCAATAATTCTCAATTTCTTATTCCCCAATTCCCAAAAGTGTATTCTGGCGTAATTGGGAATAATTTCTAATGGGAAAAACATTATTTCAAATTTTGCAGGCGCAATTATTTAAAAATTTTATTTTATACATATAAAATCAAACTTTACCGATACTACGTTGTAAATAAAATAATGAAAACACACAAACAACCAATTTCATCTCATTCCCCAAAGAAAAATTAGGGAAAAATAAAGGTCAAAACTTCTATAAAATGGAATTATTTTTCCCTACATTCAAAAATTCCCAATCGCCAAAATACACTGTTGGAAAAAATAATTCCCAACTGCTAGAATATCGTCAAAATATTTCAATTCCCAATTCCCAGGGAATAGCCAGAATAGGGCCACTGGCGCCGAAATTGTGCGTAACTGCTTGTAACTGCTCGAAATAAAATAGCAAGAGCAGATACGAGTAGAAAATTTAGTAAAGACAAAAACCATTCTACTAGCGGTTTGCTAGCGGATGCCTGTGGTTGGTCGATTGGAAAGCAACTAGTATGTTTTACTTTAAAATTAATTTATAAGTAGATATATTAAAAACTGTTACGTTTATTCAAGAAAACGCTCCAAATAATTGGTCATTTTTATAATTTATTTTATATTTTGAAAGTCAATGACGAAAACTGATTAACTAAATCTTCCTTAATCTACTTTATCATTTATTTAGCTAACATTTACACCATTTTCTGTACCATCTGGTTTGAAGTGTGGTTTAGTATGAAAACAACTCATTCAGCATTTTTTCTCACGATTTTTTATTTGGACAACGAGAATCGTTTATTGTTGTGGTGTAAAATATTATAAATGAAAAAGGCTTGATGAGAAATGATATAAGTGAAAAAGACTTTTCTTCAATAAACGGAAATAGTTTGGAATATATTTCAATACATATTTAATGCTAAATATACAAATTTAGTTGTTACATAGTTTTATTTCCATATTTACGGCCAAAATGGTTAAACATTTTTTTTCTTCTCAAGCAACATGAATCGGAAATATACCTCGGAAAATACTTTTCATTATACTTTTCATAGAACGAGAATTGACCCTATTGCATTAACTCAGTTCTTCATTTTTCGAAATAAATTTTGGGGTTCTTCATTCCTTCGTCGTTTCCATAAATTGTAAAATAAGTCACGTTTATATAAAACATTCTTTATCTTTGAAACCCAATTTAAGGTTAAAATTTGATATTTTAAGGTTTTTGGATTAATGTAGATATCCATCCCAGATTATTCGAGGTGTTCCAGTTATTTTTTCGAAAAAGAGGATGTTTTGCTGTTGAGTTGCTTAAAGCATTTAGATTTTTTATGATTATTCTAAAATTCTAATATTATTTGCGTTAGATTTGCGTTATATTTGTCGATATTTTTTCTAAAGTCTATTATTCGAAATTTTCAAAACCTTTCGATATTACGCGCAATATTTGATTTTAGTTTAGCTTGTAGTTGCAAAAAGCATGTTTATAACATTATCTGTCATATTTTTAAATACAGCTGATTCTCTTCAGGTAAATATTTTGATTCCAATTTATTACGCAATTGAATAGGATCTTTGATGAATTAAAAATGTTGTCGACCTAAATTACCGCTAATAATTTAATTATTTTACGTGAATTATATATCAATATGCGGAATACGGATAATACGGCTAATAGGATCTTTTAGATTAACATCTCTTATAAATTCTTTAACTAGAATTGTATGAAATTATAGCACATGCATTGACCATATATTTTTAAATCTGAATCTTCATCAAATCCTATAATCTCCTTCATCGAATATTAAGGTGATATGTGATCATAATCCACTTAATATTAATTTAAAACTTCAAGAATCCCCTTCAAATTAACTCGGCAAAGTAAAAAAAAAAAAATCGGAATTATGGTCGTCATCATCAACGTTAGACGCGGAATCATTGTCTAACGTTTCAAATTATGTTGAGTATAATACTGCTCATGATGTTTTCAATTGTACTGTTAATGGCATCTTAAATCAGAGTAAAAAGCTAATTAAGGTCCAAAAGCCGTGGATAAATAATTTCCTTCTACATTTTTGCAGGCAAAAACAAAAAGTTGGTAAACTTCTACAAAAACATCCTATTAATTGAAAATTAATCAAGTAGCAATGTATTTTAAAAATTTAATTTGTAATTCCAACCACTGTTAAACAACGCAAAATGAATTATTATATATAAATACAATTTCGTGTTACACAGATTAAACCAACCAGTTCCTGCTTTCTAGTTCATAATTTAAAATTCATTGACTATTATCAAACGTAATTTATGTTCATGTAGCCAAGTCCATAATAGCTATAACAAAACGAATTACTACTACAAATAAAGTGAATATTAATCAAAAGATGAATTAGTGGTTCTCAATTTTCGCTGTCATATTTTATCGAGAACAAAAATCTCAAGAATTCTCGAGAAAATTAATCAAATTAAAAAACCAAACAATTCAATTTACTTGAACTTTCTGTTTTTATTGGAAAATAAATCGTAAAGTGTACTCTTGGCAAGAGTTTTTCATTGACTTGAGACAATCTCTACAGAAATATTATTTTTCCTTAAAAATATTAAAAAAGAAACAGAAAGAGTTAACACCTATCGTTCTGCCTTTTTTTAATAACAAAATCACTTGCGTCCAAAAAAACAATCTATTGCGTTAAGAATTGAGACTTTTAGAAATTTATTTAAAATGAAAGCCATACGGGATGCGAAAGGAATTTTTTATCATCTGATTACTATCGGTGCTGAAGATGAACACATCTTTGACTCTCTGTTGTGAGTACGGAAACCATGGGCCGGGACGGCACCTGTTATGTCAGTACTATAAGCTGGCATGAAGCAATGCAATGTGCAGGTGGTTTAAACAAAAAACGGGTCTATAACCGTACGTCCTCGAGTTAACTACTGCGTAAGGTAGGACTATAGAGGGGAATAGCGAGAAGTTGAGAGTGCCTTGCCCTAAAAAAATAGTTCAGAGACAAAGACAAAAACAAAATACTACTAATTCAGCAAATCTTTGGAAGTTAGATGATTTTCTTTTTTTTTTTTGAGAATTTTCTTAATTCCCACAACTCTCGAGGTGGTTAGGCCACTGGTCACTAAAAATCAGACAATTACTTTTCTGCTTAATAAATTAATGTTTTAGCATTTATCAAGACATAAGACCTACTGACATTAGATAAAGAAAATATCATGACGCCTTAAAAATAGAATTGGACGAAATTTTCAAATTAAGTAGGACGAACATTTTCATTTAAATTTAACATTTTTCGTTTTACCCAGACATATTTTCATATTATTTTAGACGATTTATTTTGGATTTTAAACTTTTTGCATATCATTTTCGTTTTTTTTGCAAATAAAATTCTCTACGTTTTACAATTGAGGTGTCCGTTTCCGAAACTGCCTAAAACACATTTTTGAAATAATCTCTTGTTATATATCAAATTAAAGCTCTCGGAGAGGGCTACAACATAAAATCCAAAATAATGTGCCAGAACCGTCTTTTATGCTAAAAAATCAAGAAACAAAATTGTGAACTTTTCCAAAACTCTCTAAATTGTTTAACACGTGTGTTCCAAAACTCTCTATTTTTACGTTTTGTGTTTTGTTGCAAAACTGCATATACAATCCAATTTTAATTGTGCTTAAGTGAGTGTAGTTATACAGTTCAAGTTTTGAAAATAATTTTAATTATATACATAGTACAATAATTTAACTATGGATATAGAAGAATCGGATCGTATTGATGGAAAGGCAAAATTATGTGGGTCAGGAAAAAGCAGATAAAAAATCGAGATAAAGAAAATTGGCTGAAGACAAAGAAGAAACATCTAATGTAAATGTCCTTTTTTAAATTTAGGAAGCGAATTAATCTTAATAACATTATTGGCTACTATTAGGCATTCCGCAAAAACCTTGCCGACTCTACGAAATTTCAAACATCGAACTTCTTCAAGCTATTATTGCAGCTCATTAACTATGCAAGATATAAGGAGGTTTCATCAAAAATTGTATGATAACAAATCAAAAATCGAGCAAGATTATTATCTACTCAAATATTGTGTAACTACTGCTCCCATTAGAACTAAGAGTCGAAAGAAAAACGTATCAACTACTTATCATATCCCAAAACTTTATGGAAAAACATACAAAGTCGTTAAGGTATGTCAGAAATCTATATTAGAAGTTTTACAAATATCAAAATTCCGCCTACAACGCATTTGCCGGAATTTTCAAACAGCCAACATGGTACCGAAGGAAAACCGCGGTGGTAAAAGATTTTCACAAAAGCATGAGGACGGAATAGAACAAGTTATCAAATTCATTAGTGATTTGCAAACGCTACAATCATATTATTGCCGAAGCTCCAATATAAATAAACAGTATCTGCCTAG
Source organism: Tipula helvola (assembly GCA_963556165.1). Taxonomy (NCBI): domain Eukaryota; kingdom Metazoa; phylum Arthropoda; class Insecta; order Diptera; family Tipulidae; genus Tipula; species Tipula helvola. The sequence continues at coordinate 373,420,090 of OY744482.1, forward strand.
TGAGTTAAGCATCAAAACACTGTGGAAGCAATTTAATTCAGAGTATGTTTCTTATTTGGTTAAATATGACTTTTTTCGCAAAATTTTTGTGAACAGATTCAATTTAAGCTTTGCCTCTCCATCAACCGATGTATGTTCCAAATGTTTGTGCCTCAAAGAAGTTATAAAAAATGCAATGGACGTTGTAGAAAAACGCCGAGCGATGACGGAATTATACGTTCACAAACAGAGGGCAAAAACATTTTACGAAGAATTGCGAAAGGAAAACGACCATGAAATTGCATTCTCTTTCGATTGCCAAAAAAACATGGTTCTGCCTAAATTGCCAGATCAGTCGACATATTTTTTAAGGCAGCTGTATCAGTACAATTTCACTATATGCAAAGGTTCTTCAAAATCTAACCAATCATGTCAACATGTTTTTTGTTTTACGTGGAATGAAGCAAAGAGACCCAAAGGGTCTAATGAAATCGCTTCTGCGGTTTACCATCTATTAAATTTGACTCAGTTTGATGAAAGTGTCACTTCAGTTAAACTTTTTTGTGATGGATGTGGTGGGCAAAATAAAAACCGTTCAATGATTTCTATGGTAACAAAATGGCTGAACAACGCTCCAGTACAAATTACGCAAGTGACAATATTTTTTCCAGTACCAGGACACTCTTTTATCCCACCGGATCGAGTTTTTGGACGCATAGAAAAGATCGTTAAAAAGAAAGTAACAATTGTACAGCCCGAAGAATATTTTGATATATTCAAAGATCATGGAACGGGTTTCAATTTAGAGGATCTTCCGGTTTACGATTGGAAATCGACAGCCCAACAGGTTTTCAAGCCCCTCAATAACTGGCATTTTAAATTTGCGCCCTGCAAAAAAATTATTTTTCAACCAAAAAGTGAAAATAATATATATATATATATATATCGCACTATCCGTGCAAGATAACGATAAGTCAAAATCATCAATTTTCAGGAGAACGCTTTTTAGGTTTTTCAACTAGAACTTTTTGGATACATGTTTAATTAAAAATATTCTGTACTGCAAATGGTTCATTTCTCCTGACAATTTAGCAAATCATTTAAAAAATCTAAAAAAATTAGTTTAAACAGGTAAACGCGTTATTCACCGAGTACAATTTTATTAAAACAGTATTGTAAGTACTAGTTATAGTTTTTTTGATTGGGAAAATTTTAAATTCTTAAATTGTAAGTCGAGTTGTAGTTTTTAACTCTCTGTAACTCTACATATCGCAGTATTGCATTACTATTTTCAACATAATTTTAAATTGTAGTCAACTTTAAATCATAAAACATGACGATAATTTAAATTACCAGCTACTCATGTTTCTTTTTCCTTTTTCTGGTTTTCACTTTATTTTGTGGCAAAGATGCGGATTTAAAAGAACCGGAACAGTTTAAATCTGATTGTTCGTACTCAAAATCCATGCCGTAGCACACAAATAGTTCTGGGAGTACAAAATAAATGTTATTGACTATGGAGAACATCATGGATAATTTAATTTTTTTAGTGTTAGTAGTCTTTTTGCTCAAATCCGTATAGGAAATTTAGGGATTCTCAAACTGAATTCTGGGATCTTGTTTTCAGTAATTAAAGTGTGACTGGGAATAACCCAGTTGTATGTACTTTGCGTAAACGAGAAATTTTGTTTGAGATGGCACGTTATAAACATGAAACAGAAGTATAAAGCATAAAAAAAATATCTTTGGATTTTAAAATTTGTTTTGTTAGGAGTAAATTACAATACTCGCATTTTTTCGCTCTTTTTTACGAAATATGGTATAAAGTGATGATCACGGTAAGTTATAAGAGAGCATCACCGTGATTGTTCATTGATCGCTCTTGGCGAGCTCAGTCATACAACAGGGTCTATAATATTCATGTAAAACCCCGGTTTAAGAGACTAATTGGGGCTGAGCCTGTCTCTTATTTCCGACTATTGCTTAAATCCGAATGCAGACAATTTGAATATCACTATCACTTATAAAAGTTTATCCATATACAGCTTTTCAAGTGAAATTCAGGCCAAAGAAGAAGGAGCTTTGCTATTTCTTAACCGATTATGGTGAAATTGAGCATGCAAGATGGAAATGCTATTCTAGATCGATTTTTTACATACAGCTCTGGAAAATGGCTAATTTGGAAGGAACTTGGTGATTTCTCTACCGATTATGATAAAATTCTGGATCTTGGATTCGTGCATAATGAAAATGGGATCCTAAAATGAGTTTTAAATTAATTTCTGGAATGTGGCCAATTATGAAGGAACGTTTCTTAACCGATTATAATGAAATTCGGCATGCATGACGGAAATGGGATTCTAAGATGAGGTTCAGACGAAGTTCTGAAATATGGCCAATTAAGAAGGAACTTATCCTTTTCTTAACCGATTATGATGAAATTCAGCATGTGCATGAAAATGGGCAATTAGGAAGGAGCTTGGTGATTTCTTTACCCATTATGATTAATTTCAACATGTTCGTTGGAAATAGGGTTTTAATTAAATTTTAGATAAAGTTCTAAAATAAGACCAATAAGGAACTTGGCTGTTTTTTAACAGATTATGATGTTATTCGAATTGTACGATGGAAACGGGACTAAAATAATACGAAAACGTTCTGGAATATGGTCAATTCCTTTCTAATTCGTGCCATTTTCCAAAACTTTATGCAAACATCATTAAAGAATCTCATTTCCGTTGTGCAAGCTGAATTTCATCTTAATCGGTTAAGAAACGATTAAGTTCCTTCCTAATTGGTTATATTCCAGAACTTCATGAAAACTTATCTCAGAATTCCATTTCCATCGTGCAAATCGAATTTCATCATTATGATGAAATTCGATTTGCACGATGGAAATGGGTGACTCTTATCTTCTAATTCTCCACTATTCCAAATTTTCTTTACTAGCCCAGCGGGATGTGGTAAAACGTTTGTCATTAAACTTCTAATGGAAATTTACATTCGCTTTACCGATAACTTCAACTGGCAAATCTGCTGTAGCTATTAACGGCACCACAGTGCATACTGCGTTAAAAATCATCTTGCCAAAACTCGCACACTATTCAAGTACGTCCGAGTCTTAATCATAGATGAAGTCAGTATGATAGGCGCAGAATTATTATCACAGATCGATCAACAGCTCAAACAGATTAGCGGTACATTTGATGTTAACTTTCGAATTGATTATTATGAGTTGATAAATAACCAAGCTTATTCCTAATCGGCCTGATTTTCTTGAAAATACTATTGATGGATAAACTTCTATACGAGATATTTAAACTTTCTACATTCGGATCTAAGAGGCAATCAGAAATCATAGACAAGTCAATCCTCAATTAGTTTCAAAACCGAGGTTTTACTGTAATATATTTTCCCTATACCGTTATATAGTTGAATGTGTATAATAAAAAAAAACGAAAACCTGAACTTTGGTGACAAAAACGATATCCCGGGATACCTTTTCAGAAAGCTTAGTTATATGATACAAAATGCAAGGCAAGTATTATTTTCCCTGAATTTCTGTTATATAACTAATTGAAAAGTACTTACATGAGACGATTACTTCTAAATCAATTTCGGCAATATCAGTGAACATGTTATTTTTAATATAAACCTTTAATTTATTTAATTATAATTTTTTCAATAAAGATTTACTTATATTTTTTAAGGAATTTTAAATTAAAATTTTTTGTCAAAAAATGATAGTTTTACGTCATTCCAAGCAATAAAAGTTCAACAAGACATACGATGCCTACTTTCAAAATTTTCCCTGATGAAATATACTGTAAGTAGTACTTATAGTTTATAAAACCTAAAATTATTTGTCATATAAACAGCGATAACTTATACTTACAGTTGCATTTAAAAATGATTTGCCTGCTAAGAAAACGATAATTAGAAATACAATATTGAGAATACAATTTTTTTCAATCAAGAAAACTATAAGTCAAGTTATCATATTTATAACGGGAACAAAAAATACAAAATGACTTATCGTATTATTTGAATGTGATACAGCATCCCTCGGGAGGACCCATTTTAAAAAATGAGTTAAACTGGGATGTTCTACTTTCTCTGAACAATATGAAAATGCAATCATGCAATAACGCGATAAGTAGTACTTATCGTTTTATTGCACGCATAGTGCGATATATATATATATATATATATATATATATATATATATATATATATATATATATATATATATATATATATATATATATGTATATATATATATATATATATATACATATATATATATATATATATATATATATATATATATATATATATATATATATATATATATATTCAAGGGGAAGGAAACTACAGAGTTGAGCTAGGAAACCTGAAATCGATTTTTAAAAGTTTTCGAAATGCTAGCAATATAGTTCCAATGGAAGTGCCTCTACGAGCCAAGGTGAAGAAAGCGAAATTCGACGATGTTGATAAATTGTTGAGCAAACAATTCGGATTAGATTGGAGAAACTGCCAATCGCTTAAATATTATGATATAAGGATGTTATTGATAACTGCGATGCCTCTGAAACTCCTAATGTTCTAGACGAAGATGACGAAATATTGTCTAATGTTATAGAACAGGATGCAATGCATATTAGTGATTTTTTTTAGTTTAAGTTATTAAACTTAATAAAATTAGTTTGTTTTTTTCTAAATATTATACATAATAATTATTTTATGTATTTAGTATATTTTATTTCGAGACTGAATTTTTTGACAAAATAAATAGAGACTGAATTTTTAATAAATAAATTGGTTTATTTTTTTCCAAAACTTCCCAAAAACATTTCTTGCTGTTCCAAAACAATCTAAAAATTTAGTTGTTTCCAAAACTCTCCATTTTGGTTTTAATAAGTCGTTTAAAAAATTAGTTATTTATTTCCCACGAGCCAAATTGGCTTATTTTATTCTTAAGTACCTCAGGAACAATAAAAAGCAATAAAAGTACATTATAACTCAAAAAAAACTTTCATTTAAGAAATTTTCGTTTTACCAAAAAACAGCTTAGCTGCGAATAGGCAGTTTTGAAAACGGACACCTCAATTAGTAATGATAAATAGTATTTTTTTTATTGATAGTTTACGCTTTTTAAATCAAATCGCCATTTTCTAACTAAAATTTATTACAGTTTGCGAATGACATAGCCGTTATTAGACAAAACTTAGAACATTTAATTTTTTTTCAATTTTAAACATTAAAGATATTTAAAATTGATTTAAATATTTAAGAAATTAGAATTCCATTGAAGATATTTAAAGCAAAGTTTGTTTTCGGCCAATAAACCGCGTTAGGTTGACTGCTGTTTGGACTTGGGCGTCTAGTGGTGTACTTATAGTGTTGATGCATCATAGTAAATTAGAGATTCAAATATAACTCAAATATATCTTATTCTATTTACAAAATGTCCAACATGTTTTGCAAAATGTCGAAAGTGATGTGCAAAAATAGTAAATATTAAAATCAAATCACCTAAAGTAGTATGAAAATACATAGGAGTAAAATAAAAAAATTTTAATTTAAAATATTGGTTTATTTTTTGCACTTTGCTACACAATTTGTAAATAACCAAGACGGGTAAAATATCGCAATACAAGAAGCCGAACTATAAAATTATCTTAAATTCAAAAAAAGTAGATTCATACTTTTTCTATAATATAGAATATGATATATGTATTATAAGATTTACATTAAAAATATCTACCTGAATATGTTACCTTAACTTTAGGTAACTGAAATGACACCATCATAAGTTGAAAAGAAGGAAATTCAAATATTGTTTTTAGTAATGCATCAATTGAAGTGGTAGCCAATAATTCTAATATACAAATATTTTTAAATGAGCTGGCACAAAAATTAGGATGGCTCCGAACAATTCTGTATGGTGACTGAAACATAATGACAAAAATGAAGATCACCAAGAAAATTTCGTTTGTCATATCTTCAATTTTTTGTCGATCAGTAGTTCGATACCGAAAACCCATACCACAACAAAACAGACTCTGTCTTCATGAATCGACTGATATCAAAATTACTGACCAACAACGTTAGACGGGTTTCAAGCAATGAAATAAGGCTGAGGCAACGGTTGTAAAAGTATAAAAGAAGTGAATAATAAAAAAACAATCAGGAAATTGCGAGTGATTATTCACTCATTATATGTACATTCATAATCCATAAATTATTCACCTGTATTAACTAATAATTAAAGAAAGACAAATTTATGCATTAGTCACTCATTATTATCCCATTATTCATAGAATAACGGGTGAGAAATAATCGAATAATCAACGAATATTGAGTAAATGGGTGAATAATGGCTAAATAATGACTAAATAATTAGAGAGTGGCATGTGAGTAATGAATGAATAATGGATACATTTATTATTTCCCAGTAAATAAATAAAGAATATTGGTAAAATAATACGTGCTTTCGCCATTCCTTCTTGAATAATAATTGAATGACAAGTGAATACTGAGAGAATGCTTTGTAAGAATATGTAACTAATTAGTGATTAATGAAAAAATTATAAGTGAATGATGAGCTAATAATCGGTGAACAACGGTGATTTATTGAAACATTTGTAAGCATTTTTAATTAAGAAAAGTTGTTCTGTAGGTGTAAGATATATTCTAGGTAAAACATTACGGCTATGTCCCGCACACGGCCTAAAAACTTATAATTGATTCTATTTTTCATTATGTTTAATAAGTTTTTTCGCCAATGTGCCTGATAAGGGATTAGGCCTTTTATTTGTAATATTTGCCATTATGGTGAAAATAATTTTAGTTGCTTTACTTCAATAGGATCAATATTGTTTTTATTAGTAATTGTTCAGGAAAAATTTGGAAAATTTCGCAAATCATAGCGTCGAACCTAGCAGCAGAAATGACATTTAACTCGGATAATGGTATTTATGTTATATTGAAATGTAGAAAACCCAGTAAAAAAGTTAACTTGATATCAATCATTTATGAGCTGGCCAAAACTCAACAAGATTAGACTAATGCCTAGATGCGTTATGTATAAATTGTTGTCGGACATGTCAGAATTATGTTATTTAGAAGTTTCTATCATGTTATTAACGATTCACACATTTTTGCTCGAGAATTATGTAACGTTTAAAAGAGTTTCTGTTTTACATTTGTATACCTATACCGATAGTATACATACGTAATAATATTATGTATGTTCGGATTAATTATGCATCATTTCAATAATAAATTCTTAAAAGCAAACCACATTTCACATTTTATGATAAAATTCAGTACATGAATATATTAATGTAATTATATTGAGTTTGTTTGATGTCATCTTCAATAATATTAATTATTCATATGTTAATTTGAATAAATGAATATGTAGTTGAAAAAGCTAATTTTAGCATTAGATTTTATATTTGGATTGAAAATTCAAAACAGGTTTTATTAGCATTATAAATAAAGTGTTCTTTTTTTAATTAAAGTTTTGGCGAGCTCTATTAATTTTACATTAAATAAACTGTAAATTCAAGAAACTCGAAAATTCAGTCTTAAAATAATTTCTAGACATGTTAAAATCAAAAAAAGTCATAGAACAGCAACCAAACGAATGAGGCATATTTAATAGGACTGGTACAGCAATGACTACATAAACACGAGATTTTTACTTATTGCGACGCTATTGCAAAAAATATCGAAACAATTTTGAAAAATCATTCAATAAGTTACAACATTAACTACGATATTTATACCAAAAGCAAATAAAAAATTCGATAGTTCGGTTAGCAACCATTTTTAGTCTTTATTGGTAGACTTATCTAGCCTCACATTAATTTTCGAAATGTCAAGCATCAAATTTACTTGTAAAATTATTTTGTAAATTATTTGTTAAAGGTTATCAATTCCTTTTCTAAAATATTTTTTTTGAGGATATTTCCTATAAAGTTTGTAATCATGTTTTCTGGAATTAAAATGAACCGCGGTTTTTGTTATGAGGATATTTTTAAAATATGTATATTATATTGACCGGTATCAATCACGAGAGTTTTCCTGAATACACTGTAAAACATTTTTTTAATTGATGTATAATTTTGTGTTTTAGGTGGAATAGTCTTCTTTATGGAGTTAACAAAATATCCACTGCCCCCAAGAAGAGAAGCAGGACCTCCAAACTGAGCTAGTTGTGCTTGTATATTTAGGTTTGGGTACCCTTTCTATTAATGCAATTATTAATATTTGTACGTAGGAATGAATCAAAGCTATAAAATCACTAAATAAAATGTCCTTTGTAGGAAATGCTAGTAACAATAAATTACCAACACACCAGTGAGATAAATTTCTTCTTGCCACCACCGTTATAAATCGGGAATTAAAAAAAAAAAATAGAACCTGCGCGACCTCCAACTTGCACAGTAAAGGTTTACTTATTAGCGCGACAAACCTTGTTACTCAGTATCACTTAAGTAGCGTAAGAAACATTTATTTTTGATGTGAATCAAGATCGACTTTTTCAACCAAAAAATATCCCTCAAGTTACAAAAAAAAAAAATACCCACCGCTATAAACTTTTTATTTCTAATGATAAAAAGTCATAACGTATTTTAAAAAGTTAATTTTAGAAGCTATTGTTTTTAGTTCTTTGACGAGTCAAGACGTGGTATTTCATTGTGTGCTGGTCGAGACATGTCTCCGTTTGTGTTAAATTAAAAAAAAATGTTGTTTGCTTGACTCAGTCGCAATGGGCGAATTTGTTCCTTCAGAAGACCATTTGCGAAACTGCATACTCTTAAAGTTTCACACCAAGAAAAATGTAACTATCGCTACAAGAATAATTTGCGACATTTATGGAGACGTATTAGATGTTAGAAAATGCCAAAGTTGGTACAGAAAATTTAAATCCGGAAATTTTGATTCAAAAGATGTCGAGGTTCGCAGTGGACGACCCTGTACAGTAAATAAAGCCGCTATAAATTCTGAAATTGAAAAAAATCCAACTTTAACCATCAGAAAACTGTCAAATATAACCGACACAAAGTGGTCTATCACTCAGAAGGGTCTGAAAAAATGGGAAAGATTTAAAAAGAAGGAATTTGTGTCCGCCACGCGCTGACATACCGAAACAAATCGCAGAGGAAACAAATGTATGAACTTCTGCAAGTGCAAGAGCTTACAACCCCATTTCTTTGCAATTTAATCACCGGAGATGAGAAGTGGGTGTTGTACTCGAACATGAAGAAGATAAAACAATGGCTTGAACGTAAACGACAGCCGATTCCAACCCCTAGAACAGGATTGCACTCAAAAAAACTTTTGCTTTGCGTTTAGTGGGGTTCTAAAGAAATCATTTACCACGAAGTTTTAAAATGCTGTTAAACTGTAACAGCGCAAGTGTACTGTGATCAATTGGAGCGATTAAAAGCTGTATTCAAATCTTCCTTCTCCACGATAATGCGCGTCCCCATGTTGCCGATTTGCCTTTGAAAACAATTGATGACTTGGGTTTTACGGCTTTACTACATCTTGCTTACTGCCAGTCTTAGCCCCTTCAGTCTACCATTTATTTCGTTCTTTGGAACACCGTTTTAGAAATAAATCATTTAAAACAGAAAGTGAAGGTATTTTAGATTTGGAAATTCAATGGTTATACAGGTCTATGATAATTGGGGTATAAAACAAGGGTATAAAATCAACAAACTTGGAACGCCGTTTGTACTGCCGGTCGTTAATTTAAAGCCCAACACCAAAACAGTTCTCTTCAAGTATCAAATACATCTGATGAAGTTATCAAATATTTCGAGTTAATTTTGTTGCTTATTTATCAGGTTACTGTCGCACTTCCACACTACAACAAATCTAGAATGGCTCTTCCATGCGCGGTCAACAATTTTTTTTTTTTACTTATGAACAGCTATTAAATTCTACTAAGAAAATTAGAGATAAATGAAAACACGAAGATTGGATTTAAAGATAAACCAAAAAAAAAAAAAATGTTGATACAAATTCTTATCTCAGGTATCAGTAAATAACTTAATTAAGTTTAAAGTTACGAATTTCCAAATAATTTTCTTAAATTTTTAAAAATTTTGAATTTTTTGGTAAATTTTGGGAATTTTTCGAAAATTTTCTAATTTTAAAATTTTTCGAATTTTTTGAATATTTTTAAATCTTTTATGATTTTTATCAATTTTTTAATGTATTTATGTAATAACTTACATTTGATTGAATTTTTGACGTTTTACGAATTTTAGTTTTCGTTACCATGGAAAAGCTTATCTTGTTACTTTCGACTTTATCGAAATGATCGGTATTAAGAACAAAATAAGGCTGGAAGTGCTGGGTAGTCTTAAAACTAGGGAATTAGCTTTAATTTTCTGAAATTGTTATTTCGACTTCATCAAGGAGAACTTCCAAATTAGTTAGATTCAATGCTTTGTCAAAATAGAGAAGTTAAAAATTATATATATGAGAAACATTCATTTTAGATTGCCGCTGTATTTAATAAGTCTAGAAGCAGTAACGGAGGATTTTCAATTCATTAGTAGAAGACCTACAGAAATGTTCAAAAGCAACTGATTGGCCAAAATAGTGAAACATTTATCAACGGTAGTAATTTGAAGCAGTATCTGTGGCCTAAAATATATATACACCATTCCCAGTCTTATAAAAACACTATAGATACATATTTCATCTTGAGGGGGTTATATCAAATTAAAATGGCTTCGATTTGTCTATTTGAACAATTTTCTTACAAGTAATTGCAATTCATTGGAAACTATACAATTAGAATTTGCAATAGCTTGTCAGATTTTAGTTGATTCCACATGACTAGGACTAATCTTATATAAATAAATACACAATAAACTTGACTTTAGTAGCAACACCGATGATCTCAGATATTTGCACGACGGTTATCACAAAAGAATAAGCAAATATTTTGTTATTTGTCAAAGCGACTTTGTTCTACTCCAAGTAAGTTTCAAGTCGATTTTAAAACTACTCCTCAGATCATTTTAACTTGGACTGTTAAATTAATCCCATTGTTCCCTGATCTTCTTTAATCTTAGTCCATGTAGTGGTTTAGTTAACATGTCTGCGAGCAAGTCTTTAGATGGACAATATGCACAAATTATATCGTTCTTTTTAACATGATCTCTGATGAAAACAGGTTTGGTGTGCGATGTCACCGTAATGCTTGTTTGCATGCGTCCAATAGTGCAATAAAGGTATCTCTACAAAATGTCGAATTATAAAATTTCCAAAATATAAATCCCGACTCTACCAAATTTCGACGGCACAAAATTCCGACTAAACAAAATCTCAAGCTAATCAAATTGCTTATAAAAGCGAGTTTTCAAAATATTTGTATAGAATTTTCTTCCGTTTTTCCAGAATATGACCCGGCTCTTTTCCAGAATATATTACCACAAAGAGCAGTAAATACCCCTTATTCCAAAATATTTTTAAAGAATTTCTCTCAATTTTTTTCCAGAATATGTCTTGGCTCTTTTACAGAATATTCCTCGCGCAAGATTTTATTTTTAAAAGTCGGATATTTTTCTAGATTTTGAAGATTTTGTGCCGTCAGGATTTGATTGCGTTAGAATTTTATTGCGTCAGGATTTTACGTAGACGAGTATTTATTGGATCGAGATATCGTTCGATTTTGTGGAGTGAGATTTTATTACCCCAGATTTTCTGAATCGGGATAAACTGATTCCACGACAATTCGCAGAAAAACAATTTGCAGAAAAACATTTCGCAGAAAAAAAAATACAGAAATTTTGGAAAATGAAGATTTTATCTTACTTATCCAGAATTTTGTGTTGAAATATTTTGGAAAATGGAGATTTTAATTCTAATTTTAATGTTAAATCTCCATTTTCCAGATATTTGCGCGATTTTCTGGGAAATACTATTATTTTTTCTGTAAATTTTCTGTGAATTGTTTTTCTGTGAATTTTTTTTCTGTGAATTGACGGGATACCGGATAAACTACCATACCCTGCAATAAACTCTACGTTAGTTGATGAGAGGGTGACACAAATTTCTTGCATCTCCAGCTTATATAAAAACTCCAAATAATTTGGAGATACATCCACTATTGGATTAGCAATGTACGATGTTCGCCCAAATTTAAATCAGTTAATCCGATGAGTGTTGTTTCGTCTTTTCATTTTCTCAGCTGCAATTTTAAGGTCTCCAATCCAAGACCTCATGTTGCCGGAGTCGCGTGAATGAATACTTGGCAGACGTAAATATTTGGAAGATGACAGGGTCTGCAAAGAGTTGCGATTAGAATCCTATAGGATATGTTTGGGACATTCTTGGTAGAAGATTTCAGTCTTGTAATACACGGTGGAACATATCCAATAGATTATCAAAAGCTCAGCAGAGCAATACAAGCTACAAACATTTTTGTATTGGTTAATTATGATTTTGTTGTTATGTTCATGTTTGTTTGTGAAAATTTAAATTAAATTTTTCAAATTTTTCACACGTTTGGTTTTTGTTCGAAAAATCTCAAGCACATATGTTTAGAAAGAGTAGGTGTTACCCACATTTTTTAAGATTGTTTTTAATGACCTAGAATTTAATTTTTGCTTTCAACTTTTGCGGTTCAAGAGGTTTTCCAACTTGAAAATTTAGTTATAAGCCAGGTTGTGAGATAAGTAAAAAACTGAACCACATGATGAGACAAAGTATGCACCGGTAATATTTTCTAAAATTGTGAGGGAATTGAATTCCACACCAGAATATTTTTTTTGCCGAATTGAACTTTCTCATGAATAACTCGACGATTTTCGGATACCCAGTAACGACTGTTTTGCTTATTGATACTGTTATTAGACACAAATCCATAATTATGTGTAAACACCCGAAAACAGCTGTACATATTTAGTAGTTGAGAGTAAAAACACTTCGAAATACCTTTAAAATTGGACGAAATAATTTCCAGTAAAATGTGAGCAAGATTTTAGACGGCAAAGTTGCTAGTTATTTTCTGCAGTTTTAATTTATCGTCAAGAACTGCCTATGGATTGCAAGAACCTATTTTTTTATAATCACCTAGATAATCAGAACTGGTATGCTCACATATAATAAATGTCATAGTTTGACTGGACTATAAAGTAAAAATCATATTTTTAAAACGTTAATTCCTTTACTAAGCTTTAATTTTTACATTACAAAAAAACTTTTTCCGCGCGATTAATTTGATTATTTAAAATGTAAAACTGATTGGGCACAGAGAGCAGTACCGACAATTTTGTTGTTGTAAAAATAATTATATTTGTGTTTTAATGTAACAAAACCTCTAAATTTTTGTACATATAACATTTTAAATAATTTTTATGTATTTCTAAACAATTTACTAATGTACCCATTATAATGGTTTCCCATCATACATGTGTGCTATGTACCTACGTACATGAAACAAATTTATTTTTATGATAATGATGTTGCCTAAGTTTTTATTTTTTGGTTGATTTTTGTTTGATTATGTGTGAAAATTTACGCACAATTTTAAATATAATGTTTGTATGGTATATGGGCTCTTGTTGTTGCTATTATTATTGTTATCACTTTACAGTTGAGTTAGTTAAAGTTATTTTGTTGTTGTATATACATTACATAGTATGTGAATATTGAGTTAAATTATTAGATTTTTTGGTATGAAAAGTCATAAAAATAAAAAGGTTTTTCCTTATTATTTCGGGAAACAAAAAACAAAGCGCAAGTATAGAGAATGTTCGCATTACGAACGGTATAGGTACGAGTGAAAATTGTGTGTAATTTTCTATAAGTAATTTAATTAATTGCTTAAAAACATACTTGGGAATGTCTGCTACATCTCCTTGCAAAATGATAAATATTGTCAGTGATTTTTTTTTCTTGTGGAATGTTATCTTCATAATGTGCATACATTAAGATAATGGGTTTTTATGTTTTTGAGAAATATGTGAACATATTTTCCGCGGTTACTTATTTGACATCATTATAGCTTAAGGGATTATTATTGGGTAAACATTACAAAATATTTCATGAACAACAAATCATAACAACAAAAAAATGTTGTTTTTTTAATTTATGAGTTTTTAATTACATACTGGTGTTTTCCAGAAATGAAAATTTCAAGAAAAATTCTTTATTTTAACAAAAATTACCTTGGGTGTCGAATGATAAATGGTTTCTCGTGTTGCTTGTTTGTTTTTCGTTGTGAGTGGTTTTTCGAAGTATATTTACAGAGCCTATTTAAGCGAAATATAATAACTGTTATTCATGTGATACACCCATATTAATTTATTTAGTGTGAAAGGTGACAGGTGTTTATAAAGTTACATTAATAGTTTTATATAAAATTAGTTCGGGAATGGTTATTTAAAGTAAATAAACTTTATATTACTCTAGCCTGAGGTGCGAGATCTTCGTTAAGCGTTACAGATTATACCCGCTTAACATACGGGGCCTTCAGTTACCCTCCAACTTTAAAGGAGATTGAAAATAAAAGTTTATAAATTTCAAATTCCCTCCAAGGAATTCCAAAAAATTCTAAAAAAAAATCTTGATTTTTTTTTTTATTTTTTAAATGTACCAAATTCTTCAATTCGGAAAGAAGCCTTTCCGAAGGTTGGACAAATTACTGAACTAATTTCGGAAGACGAAAGGAAAAACTTAAGAACCACAGATAATCAATCAGAGTTATGGATCCTCTTTAAATTCTTGCATTTTGTTTAATAATTTATTAATAAAGCACAAGTTGTTGACAACAACAACATCTTATTTAGAATTGTTGTTGTCAAAATCCTGATAACAAGTTATTGAAATTTGTTTTAATACGTTTATTAATCTAAAAACCAAATTATCTAGAATACTACACTAAAACATTTAATAGACTTTGGTTGTTACGTTATCCGAAACCTAAAAGCTCGCAAAGCTCTAGTAATTAAAGGATATTTCTGTTAACACATCGTTGCATTAAGTTTTTTTTAAATAACTTATTATTAAGCCTCGAAAATAACTAGTATTTCAAATTTTAGTAATTTTGACAACAACACCATCTCATTTCGAATTGTTGTTGTCAAAATCCTTGTGTTTTCATAAAACGTTTCCTTCAATAAGGGTATCTAAAAATGCCAGAATCTTAAACAGAATTACCTATAATGCCACTTTAGGTAATTTAATAGATATTGCTTCTTAGCTGGTCCTAAATTAAAAGCTCACAAAGCTTTAATAATTTTTTATGGTTAAAATGATATTTCTGTTATCCGTAAATATTCTTTTTTTATTATTATAGGCTTGGTTCCTACATATAATAGAGCCTTATTGTAAAAAATCAAAATTTATACAATTCCTATTTACCTTTCTAATTTTTAACCTTTAAAATGAATCCGGATTACTCCCTACATATATCCACTCAACCTAATAAAATCATATATTTCCTTATAAACGAAACAGCCTCCCTCATTCATTAAATTACTATAAGATTTCTTGCATTCTAAGGGATGTTGAACTTAGATTTGTATTGGTTGTATTTGGGACAAGCCAATATTGGATGTTTACTCACTCAAATAACGTTTTCACAAGCATTCCTTCCAGATTCCATAGTTCAGAAATCCCCTTTAAGTTCCCTACAGAAAGGCACTCTGTACTTTATTCCTTTCGTCAAACTTTTATCGTTAAATTCATTCTCCAAAATTTTCGACAGCTTCATCTGTACCATAGAAAGTACGTCTCTTGCATCCTTATTCCATACTCCTAAACCATGTCATTCAATGTACCCTTTTTGCAAACATATCGACTCTTCCATTCCTTTCGATCTGTCTATTTGATGAGATCCATTGTAAAGTCACATATCCTTACATTAAGGCCCGTTGCACATTTCAGCTAAGCTAAACGAGAAATGTAGTTTTCGTTAGCTTAGTTAGCTCGCCTAGCTCACCCTTTTGCACTTTTCAGCTGATAACTAGCCTTATACACACATAAATTGCTGATTTTATATCTTTCCATTAAAATTTTTTATTTTCTACCGGTGGATAAGAATTTAGCTCACATCGCTTAGCTTAGCTTAGCTGAAATGTACAACGGGCCTTATACTTTGTTAAATAATTTATTAGTAAGCTCTGAAAAACTCAGGTATTTTAAATTTTAATAAATTTGACAACAACAACATCTACATTTAGAATTGTTTTTGTCAAAATCCTGACACTGTTTGTGCAATTTGTTTTAATAAGATTATTTACAAAAAAATCTAAAATTTAAAACCAAATCACCTACAATGCCACTCTAGATAATTTAATAGATATTGGTTGTTGGGTTGTCCATAACGTAAAAGCTCAAAAAGCTCTAAAAATTTGCTATACTTAAAATGATATTTCTGTTAATACATCATTCCATTAGTTATTGGTTAAATAATTATAGAAAATCACAAGTATTTCAAATTTTTATAAATTTGACAACAACAACATCTCATTTAGAATTGTTGTTGTCAATATCCTGGAAGTTTCATTGAAATTTGTTTCAAAAACATTTATGGAGAAATAAAATATTTTAAATCTTTTCTGAAACGACACCTAATTCAGAAGAGCACTCGTGTTAAGATACCGTCAGATGGTTTGGCTAAAAAGTTTGCTCGATAAGCCTCTCGTTAAGTCCTAAGTACTGTTATTCCGGAATTATATCAAAATTTTCTTTACGGTTCATTATAGATTAGCGATTTGAAATCGATTTTTAAAATGTTGCTTTGCGCCATCTGTCATGTAGATAATATTTATAACTTTTCTAACATTTTCCTTAATTCCTGGAATGCTTTTAAAAAGTATAAATGGCACAAGTGTCATGCTTTAGACTGTTTGCCAAAAAAAAAATTAACTTTTATGTTTTAATTCGTTATTCTCTGATTAATTACATGAAATACTAGAGATGCATCTTGAATAACATAGGAATAATTTTGTAGAAATCAAACATAACGAGTATTTCTTTATTTTTGAAATCCTGCTTTTTTGTCGAAATAAATTGAGATTGCTGATTTGTGAAGAGCAATTGTGGCTTATGATACTCAATTGAAAGAACTTCTTTAGGGAATTGAAAGATAAATTCGTAAGCTTGGAAGATAGGGTGAAACTTAAATTTTGACTATCGCGCAAGATTTTAGAGTATCGAACCATTTTTGGACGCCTAGATACTTGGCTAAAAAAGCTAAAGAATCAAGATCAACTCGTGGAGTTTGGAAGATGTTATGGCAAAAGCTGGTAATATTTGGTAATATTCTACAGGGATCTAAAATTAATAATTTTTATAATGACGGCACTATTATTAGGATAATGCTAGGAGTTAGAGACACTTGTTTACTTAAAGTTAACGGCAGACGTATCAAACTCTATATGCGTTTGCATGATTCATGAAAATTGCAAATTTATGCTGGCTGCAATTAAAATAAAGACCTTAACAAAAGGAATGCTGTTCGAAGTTAATTGTTTGCAAAAATTCTACGCTTAATTGCTAAGTAGATCGGTGTACTAAATGTCCAGTAATTTCAATTTTTTCACAATATTACTTGAAATTGTAACTAATGCATCAATTGATCAGGTACAGAATTGTGAATGGCACAGACTGATAGGTCCACCTTAAAAACAGTTACAGCTGACGTTTCTGACATTGTGGATGAATTATGAACTTGATGACTCTTTTTCAGTATTCGAAGAAAAGTTTGGATTGTTCGAATCGTTGTCAGACAAAGAATCGTCTATATCCATACTGCTATTTTGAATGGATGATTGTTTTAATCTAGAGTCATTGCAAATCATGGCAGAATTTGAAATGTTTGGCTTCTGTTCTTGGAATGCTCTTGATATTCTTCTCAGATTTGAGTCGATGTAAGTAAGCCATCTTCCTCATAAGAATTGATGAACCTATCTTGACGCACTTTATAATACATAATGACCATTTACAACATACAGAATCTCTTTTATGAATCAAAAATGAGTATTATATGTAAAGGTGGAATTGTTAAATAAAATTATAAAAAAATAAAAGCTTGAAAAATTGTCTTCAACTATCCTAAGGAAAACTGCTGAAATAAGCTAACCAATCATCATAAAATAGATTATTCAAAAATTATTAGAGGAAGTTATCCTTATTGTCAAGGTAATTTCATTTAAAGGCAAAACGTTTAATCAGAATACAGCACAAAGTTGTGTCCTACCATACTTGATCTACCACTTTGAATTTTATAAATTTGAAATTAGATTTAGCATCATCGATACAGGTAAGACCTCAAATTATATTTACGCGGAGTATTTATATAATGTTACCGCTTGCTGTGTGTCCGAAGGGCATCACCATTCCAAAGTGATATCAAAACTTTCGGATTTTGATGATTTTTTTTCTCCAAATCTAATCGGAAAATACAAGATATAGATTTTCTTCAAATCGTATGCAAAAGTCTTGCCTTTTAAAAGATTCGCTTTTACCTTATTGTGTTCATCATTTGGATTTTTGAATATTTAACACAATATGTATTTGTAATCTATATTGGATATACCATGTTTATTTTCAGGAGGCTGAAATGCTTACAATTTGAGTACATTTAAGATTAATTTGGATTGCTTATGCATCTCCAAAACCAAAAAATTAAAAATTAATTTCGTGACTTCTTTATATGAGACGCCATAAGGTGCTAATGGTTATTAAGCAAAAAAATGTTAAAGTAAAATTTGTGTCCCAAAAGGAAGCTTTAATCACTAATTAAAAAAAAATGATGGGACATGATTTTTTTTTTGTTGTTGTTGTGTTTTAAGGTACAGAATGTTAAATATTTAAAAATTCCATACACATTTCATGATACGTAATACGCTTTTCCTATAATTTTTGAATGACTTGGGTGAGCGTAAGGTTAAGAATGCAACCTCAGGGTATGGTCGTCACCGTCATACGGTTTCACACTGCCACATTTTCACAAGTGAAAATTCTAATGTTTCTGCTTCAGAAACTAGAGATGATATAGTTCAATTTATGCCCAAATACGTCCTAAAAAAACTTTTTTTTGTACAGAGGAGGTCTTCCATTTATAAAGAATGCCCCATATGGATATTATCTGTCAAATCGACAACCCCTTGGGCGTTTCATTTTTTGAGATAAATCAACTTTTTTCGGCTTAAAATTTTCTTTACCACGTCATCTTTTTAATGCCGTATGGCGTTATTGCGGCGTCCTTGGATTTTCAAAATTGCAGACCATATTTGCTAAATAAATCTCTTATTTTTAAAAAAGTTGTTAAAAAAACATAATTTTAACTTTGTTAATTTACTCAACAGTGTTTTTGGAGTCATTGATTACAAATTTTTTATTAGGTTTTTTAAATTATAAGATGGCGGATCCAAGATGGCCGCCAACATTTGACATTTTTCGACGTTCATGGAGATCGTTTGAAACGTGTCGCTGATCACGAATTTGGGGTCAGAATTTTAATATTAAAGATGGTGAACCCAAGATGGTGGATCAAACTTAACTGAAAAAATATCAATTTTTCAAGTTCATAAAAATCAATAAAAAATTGATTTAGGGATTTTTCAGGGTCAGTATCATTAATTTAGGGTCAGGATTTGAAAATTCGGGAAGACAGACCCATTTTGCAACGTGTGTGAAAATCGATAAAAACATGATATAGGGGTTTTGGGCATCGCTGATGACATATCTGATATTAGAATATAAAAATTATATCCCAAAAGCACAATAGTTCCGATAAATGCGTTATTTTTAGACTTTTTTTTTGAACAAATCTCTAAAAATAACACTTGTTATCGAGAATCTGTCATCTGTTTTATAGAATTTTTAAATTCTGACCTCCGATTCGTGATCAGCGACCCGAAAACCCCCTATAGGTCATGTTTTTATTGATTTTCAAAAACATTGAGAAATTGAACCTGAACCACAAAAACACTTTAGAGTAAATATTCAAAGTTAACCCTAACAGCATGGGTTGAGGCTAACAGGCTCATTTATAGTAATTAGATAAAAAATAAACGAAAAATATTTTTTTAAGTAAATCGAGCTTTATGTAGGTATACTAATAATAACCTACAATTTTCTACTTGTATCCAATGTAGGCCTATAACCGGCCCGTTTTCAAAAAAAATAATAAACGTAAAACATGCGATGTGTTTCTTAGACTCAAGATGTGATGCAGGTAGAATGAAAATTCAATGCAAATGTGTATCCATTATTTTATGCATTTTGATTATATAATCCAATGAGAGGCAGCTGGTCCATGAATGCAATGCATTCGTTGCATATATAAGGAAATCCAAATTTTTCAATAGAAAATAAACGCGCAAAGCAAAAATATTTGTTCAATTTCATCATGAACTTTTTGAGCGAAACTTAATTCTTCTTTTTATTTGTATCTTTACGGGTCCCACTAATTTCAAACACAACTACCAATTTTTAGGCATAAACTACCTCGTCATAAGCAAAACTTGTATCTAGTTGCAGTTTAAATGCAGAAAACTCCATTTTAATTGAGTGTGCAAGTGAAAATATAATAAAAAAGGAAATGACGTTGTTTGGGTCACCTCTACTAAAATCTTGTAGCAGTAATGTTAACGGCACTAAGCTTTTTGAGTCTATTTTATCAAAAGTCTGCAAGTGATGAAAAACAATATGATTTAAAATTTTTTGTTCCAATAACATAACTTTGCTTCTCTGAATAATTTTCTTTTGGGAATTTGAATCATTTTCAGTAAAACCAAAAACCCTCGAATACCAAATTTGAAAATTTTTCCAATAATCGCGAAAATTTACCGAAAGCTAATCTTCAAATCTCACAAATCTCAACAAGTCTTTAACAATAATCTCGATAACAAGCAACCCTGGGAAATTTTAAATATTCCCACAAAATATCGTTTATGTAGCTTATCTGGAGGCTGGGGTGTTCTGCGGGGAACTTATGTTAAACCTCTCCGTCTGTCTCCTTGACTACTGTAGCATTTTTCAAGCTGAAGTAACTGCGATAAAGGAAGTCGTGGACTGGTTGAGGTATAATGTAATATCGACTTGTGATATTTGCATACGAATAGCCAGGCCGCCAATAAAGTGCTTTAATCATACTTCCTCACGTCGAATGTAATACAGAACTGTCTCTTACCTCTTAATGAGATGACAGATCAGTTCAACATACATATTATATGGTTGCCAGAACATTTCATTAGTATAGGGATTATAAAACCGATGAACTGGCTCGACGTGGTACAATGGACCACATTTCAAAGAGTAGAAAGGATATTGAAATGCCTCTGGCGTTATGCAAACTGCTGCTTCAGGAAGAAGCTAGTAAGTTGACGAATGACAGGTGGTCAAGTATCACATCCTGCGTAATAAATCGGCAAGTCTGGCCAAAGTTAGACTTTGCGAAATTGAAACAGCTGATCTCTCTTCAACCATGTCGGATCAATGTGGTTGGGCGTCAGGATTATCCAGCGTTTCGTTAAAATCTCAAAATGGCAATAAGTTGGAGCATAAACAATCGTGGTATGGCTACGGACCATTTTGTGTTTATGCCTGGTCCTAATGCACCGCCACCTATACCTAACCTAACTCAACACCCTTCAAGCTTATCAGTATATAGCTTAATGCATTAAAAATTTCGAAAAAGAATCACTAATCACAAATTCGTTCCGCAAATTCGAGGGATATCGAGAAACCCGAAAAATTTCGAAATGATCAAATAATCTCGAAATGGGAAGGTAATCTTCCATTTCTAGAAATTCCATATAAATCTAGAATCTTATTAATAATTTTGAAAAAACCAAAAACTGCTTAAGATCCCGAAGTTGTCATACCCCACTCAACGCTATTTAAATTTGGGAATATAGATAAATTCAAAAATTTGAATCTCATCTCTGATCACAAAAGTGAACATTCCGCTGAATCGAATTCTAAACTACAACTTGAATAATCGAAAAATCTATAAAATTTTAAATAATTTTGCTCCGTTTTTTACTCCATGCCAAACAGACCTCGAATTCGAATAAGCTAAAAAGCTCCTATAAATCTTGTAAAATATCAAAAGTCTCAACATAACTCAAACAAAATCGAATAAGGTTGAATAATCGCAATATTCTCAAGAACTTAACAATGTAACAATCTGTAGTAAAGTAGTAAGTCAGCAGGCAAAGTAAACTTTATTGAAAAAAATATTAAACCATTTGTTTATTATTAGACGAGTTTACAGAATTTTTTCAAAATTGCGACAAGATGCCATTATGTAAGAAACTTTCAGCTCTCGTAACGAGTACTTACAATAATTGCGTTTTCCTGCAATTGCGTCTTTATAAATTAAAGTCTGGAAGCTCGTAGCTAGAAAACGAGGGATACACGGCACTCATAGCTTACCCGAGGAGGTGAAATTGAAATGTGAATGGATTAGAATAACTGACAATTTGCTTGCTGACTGTAATTCTTTTGAGAAATTATTTTTTCACAAAAATTTAATAAATAATTCAAGATACATTTTATTCTCGATAATGATTAACGAAAAGTTTAAATTAATTGGTTAACTTTAACCGTTTGTGATTTTAATATCTGTGGTCGAATTTTTTCAAATTAGATGTCAAATAAAAGGACAAATAAAAAATCAAATCATTTATGCAAGCAATTTTCAGTTTTTAAAATCAAAACCAAAGTACACCAAAATTTGCGATTTGACATTTCAGAAGATTGGCCAGTCCGAAAAATTCATGAAATTTCCGTACTATTGATATGCGGATGTAAAAATTTCGAGAAAGAAACTTGACAAATATGAAATGAAAATTTGGTAGATTTGCAATAGTTCAATAACAAATCTATTGAATTCACGAGGAGTTCCTTATTTTGGCTTCACTTGAACGTCCTCAAAAAATTGGGAAGAATAGCTGTGTACTTCGTATGATATTAGTTATGGCGCAATGTCACCTTGGAGTAGGTAGTTTAGACTTGTTACATAGAGTGCTGAATATTATAGGATTTCACATGTTTTAGTAGATTTAGTCAAATTGAAAGGTCTAGAGAATTTACCTGTTCGAGATGAAGCTCGCTCAATAACAAAATAGAGCCGACATTTCATTTCGTCAATTTTTTCGGTGACACATATTTTCTTCCAAACAAGAAACCTAATCAATTACAGCTCGCTTTTCTTTATAAAATATATGAGAGTATAGCAGAAATTGAAATGGTACAGCAAGCCAATTAGCAAACGATTAATGACGATTACCAAAATATTTCTTTTAAATTTAGAACAGGAATCCATTGTGCTATATAGAAATAACCGATGAAAAAACTACCGCAGGTATCTATTGGGGTCTTAGTATAATTCGGCCAACTAATTCCCAAACGAAATTTTGTAGAAAATGTTGTGCTTAAGTGGTGTGTTTTTCGCCCGGCACTTAAGGAAGTTGTTCAGCTAAGTAACTGCCAAATTGAATTTTATTTTTTTTCTGTTATTGTAATTCGTAAATAGTACATTTTGAAAAGTAGTAATTGTTTTCAGTTTTCTTTAAATGCGTCCAAGAGACTCATCGCATTCATTTACGCAAGTAAAATGACCCATGCTGATTATGGTTAAAATTACGTTTTTATAACAATTTAATTTAAAATAGGAGATTTGTTTAGCAGATGTGGTCCGCCATTTTTAAAATCCAAAGACGGAACAAAAACGATATACAGCAATACTTCGTATAGTCCGGCTTCGAATAGTCCAAATTCACTATAGTTCGGTTTTATATTTTGGAAAAAATTGCCGTCACACAATTTTATTGCAGCTAATGAAAGATCATGCCTTGGTTATAAAATTTCAAGAAACCGTCTCACACTGTTATTAAATGGAAATGCAGCAGAGGTTTTCAAATTAAAACCTATGCTTGTGTACCATGCAGAAAATCCTCGAGCCCTTAAAAATGTTTCCAAAAACGTTCTTCTAGTGTTGTGGCAGTCAAATAAGAAAGTGTGGGTTACAAAATCTTTATTTGAAGATTGGTTCACCAATTATTTTTGCCCTGCAACAGAACGCTATTGCAAAGAAAATGGATTAGAATTTAAGATTTTGTTGTTTTTGGATAATGCCCCTGGTCATCAGACTGGTCTTTGTCATTTAAATAAATATGTTCAAATATCTTTTCTTCCGCCAAACACAACATCATTGATTCAATCTATGGATCAAGGGGTCATTGCCACATTTATAGCATATTACCAAAAGAAAATGCGTTAACTTTATCCGAATTTTGGAAGAGCTACAACATTAAAAACGTCATAAAAAATATAAGCGAAGCATGGCATGAAGTTACGGCCAGCAATATGAGAGCGGTATGGAAACATTTCGTTCCACATTGCTCAAATAATTTGGTTATGTTTGAAACCCATTTTACAGAAGTCACTAATGCGATAGTGGAAATTAGACAAGAATTGGGTTTCAAGGAGCTGGATTTCACCGACGTAATTCAATGCATTGACTCAAACACCATCGAATTGGATAATGGAACACTCATCAACATAAATGAAAAGCGAGCCTATGTAGAACGGGAGAATAATTTTGACAAGAAAGACTGTGTTGAAGTTCTACCACAAATATTGAAGTTGATCCAAATATAGAGAACTGGATTTCGGGGAACCGATGACTAACCGATGACCGATCCTATACTGTACGGGATTAAAAAGTAGGCATATAACGAAAATTTTAAGCCCAAAAAAGTTTATTTATCTCAAAAATTTAAATGCGCGGATGGCCGATTTGATAGCCCCATATACTTATAATATTAAAGAAGCCCAACGATGTCAAATCGCACCATATTGGTGGCCAACTGACTTCGCTTTATCGCGAGATAATGCAACTTCTCGTGCAATAAAGCAATAATTGTTGGTTTGGTTGTGTGGTAAGTGGCATCGTCTTGTTGAGATCACCTATCGTCCATATTCATATCATCTAATTCGGGCAATAAAATGGAGAAATTATGC
This sequence comes from Tipula helvola, assembly GCA_963556165.1. Taxonomy (NCBI): domain Eukaryota; kingdom Metazoa; phylum Arthropoda; class Insecta; order Diptera; family Tipulidae; genus Tipula; species Tipula helvola. Next base: position 373,445,092 of record OY744482.1, read on the forward strand.
CAGGATGCTCCTGAGGAACCATTATGCCAGCATATCATCGTTAATTTGAACAAATGGATTGATATTTGCCGTCAAATCCGTGGTGAACATTTGGCCGATATTATCTGTTGGTTTTTAATAAGGAACCACTAACTCTAGTGAAATTATCAAGACTCGCAAAAATAACACGGCCCTTTTTTATATCAAAAAAATCGATTTAATTTCACACAATGACTTATGATATCATGTTTTTATTTTAATCATTTTCATACAAGAGTTGAGGCCTAAATAACAAAGGATCTGCCAAATTCAACTCAGGCTGGATCTTCAATTCGTAAATTAGTAGCGGTAGTGGAGGATATGAATCCGTTATTTTCGGTAATATGGCAGCATTTATGACAAACCGCTTATCATAATCAAAACGCGACATAATCGTTAATTGGCAAGTGTCTTTTGATATGGCACTAGTGTCGCCTATACCGCCAACACGATTATATGCCTTCTGCTTTACAACGCCCAACATTTGCGAGAATCGCTCAGTGACAAAATTTGTGGTGGCACAGCAACCCAATAATACTCGACAAGGTATTCTTATGCCAGTACTACTTACAACACTAACTATTGCTGTTGCCAAAATAGCTGGTGAATCTCCTATAACTTTTGAAACAACAAGTGCATCTTCGAGTACGGCGGTTACTCAAAAGGCACCTGTTGTTTCAAAAGTTATAGGAGATTCAACAGCTATTTTGGCAACAGCAATAGTTAATGTTGTAAGTAGTACTGGCATAAGAATACCTTGTCGAGTATTATTGGGTTGCTGTGCCACCACAAATTTTGTCACTGAGCGATTCTCGCAAATGTTGGGCGTTGTAAAGCAGAATGCATATAATCGTGTTGGCGGTATAGGCGACACTAGTGCCATATCAAAAGACACTTGCCAATTAACGATTATGTCGCGTTTTGATTATGATAAGCGGTTTGTCATAAATGCTGCCATATTACCGAAAATAACGGATTCATATCCTCCACTACCGCTACTAATTTACGAATTGAAGATCCAGCCTGAGTTGAATTTGGCAGATCCTTTGTTATTTAGGCCTCAACAGATTGATATGCTGATCGGAGCAGGGCTTTTCTGGGATTTATTGTTGAAAGGCCAAGTTAGATTGGGGTTCAACTTGCCCGTTCTTCAGGAAACCAAATTCGGATGGATTGTTAGTGGCCCATTGACAAAAAATCTTCGGCTCGAGAGCTGCTTTCCTCGAAAGTTGATAATGGAGATGATTTGGATCACAGTTTGAATGACATGGTCAAAAAATTTTGGGAAATCGACTCATATCCAGATGGCGATCTCGAGCTAAGTTCGCATGATCAAGAATGTGAAAAACACTATAATCTACACACTAGCCGTAGCCAGAATGGTAGCTACGTTGTACGACTTCCATTTTCTAATAATCCGTGCTATCTTGGATAATCGTTAGGAATTGCTATGCGACGCTTCCTTAATCTTGAGAAGAAACTAAATCGGAATCCGGCAGCTAAACAAATGTATAAGGAATTCATCACCGAATATGAGCAATTGCAGCATTTGGAAGAGGTGATCGACTTCGATTCATCAACGCCATATTGTTTCTTGCCTCATCACTATGTGACGAAACCATCTAGCTCTAGTACGAAGCTGAGGGTTATTTTTGATGCTTCCTGTAAAACGTCGAGCGGGGTATCATTAAACGATATTTTATACTCGGGCCTAAAATTACAGGGTGATCTCCTTATCATTTTGCTACGTTTCCGCCTTTTTCGATATGTACTGACGGCCGACATACAGAAAATGTACCGCCAGATTCGCATTGAGCCACCTGACAACAATTATCAACTAATTTTGTGGAGAGCAAACGAGAACGAGCCTATCAGTATTCTATAAGATTGCGAACGGTGACCTACGGTACGGCGGCTGGGTCATATCTGGCCATCAGGACACTATATCGGTTGGCCGAAGATGAGGGCCGGAACTATCCGGAGGGAGCAAGGGCTCTGAACCGAAATTTTTATGTTGACGATATGATGATCGGCTCAAATTCGATGTCAGAGCTTTGTGAAATGTTGCATCAAACGTCCGATATCCTTGAGAAGGGCGGTTTTAAGTTGAGCAAATTTTCCTAGAATGATCAAAGAATATTGGATAAAATAGAGCAACAACATCACGAACCGTTTGTGAATATTGACGAAAACGAGGTTATAAAGGCTTTAGGAGTAATATGGCAACCCAATCTAGATGTTTTTCGATTCTTTTATCAGGCCGCGGATAAATCTGGCATAATAACCAAACGTATTGTGCTGTCCGAATTGGCTAGTCTTTTCGATCCTTTAGGGTTAGTATGTCTCGTGATCACATTGGCCAAGATATTCTATCAGGACCTGTGAAAATTAAAGCTAAATTGGAGCCATTGGGTGATGAATTGTCTGCAAGGTGGCTCAAATTTAGATCGCAGATGAGCGCCCTGAAGGAGATCTCTATTCAACGCTATGTCATGGTAAGATGTTCGTGTGTATTCATCGAGTTGAATGGATTCTGCGATGCAAGCGAGAAAGCTTATGGAGCCTGCGTGTATGTAAGATGTGGTCACAAGGACAATTCGATTACAACTAGACTGCTTGCTGCAAAATTCAAAGTGGCCCCCACCAAAACATTAAGCATAGCACGACTTGAATTGCCGGCTGCAAAGCTATTGTCGGATCTCGTTGCTCGGTTGAAAAGGGAGGTTTTTGATGAAATAAAGATTGATGCCGAATACTTTTGGTCTGATTCACAGATTACACTTTGCTGGATTAAAGCGGAGCCTAGCAATTGGAATATTTTCGTAGCGCACCGAGTATCCAAGATTCAGCAGGCCACTTCTGTCGAAGCGTGGAGTCGAGGCATGCTACCAACATAGATTGCACGATCCGATTTTTGGTTTAGCGGCCCTACCTTCCTTCAATTAAACGTTCAACAATAGCCGTCATTCGCAATTTCAACTGAACAATTCGACGAAATTCCCGAGGAACGTGCAATAAAATTCGCACTAATTGCAAATTCAGCGGAGCAAGCGTGGAGTGATGATTTAACAAGCTCAATGCATTTTTCCGTTAACTTTCATGGCATGCGACGAGCATTTGCATATGCCCTTCGATTTGTTCGAAACTGCCGAGCATCAGCTTTGAATCACGAACAGCAAAAAAGGTTAAAGGTTAAAGCATACCGCCACCTACTTTAGCTGATGAGATAAAGGCTGAAAATTTATCCGATCAATTCAAAAAGCCGTATTTTCTGATGATTATGCATTTCTACAAAAAAGAACTGGCTGTGGCCGGCAACAGCGTTTTAAAGAATCTCGCACCATTTCTAGACGAGAACGGGCTGATTAGAGTTGGTGGTCGTTTAAAATGAGCTCACATCGAATACGACTCGAAGTATCAAATTTTGCTTCCTAAAAAACATCCCCACAGTAAATCACTAATCCATTTTATTCATTATTTTAGGACTCTCCACGGTGGCCCTCATATTGATTTAACCGCAGTTCGCGCAAGATACTGGCCGATATTTGGATTAGTCCAAGTAAGAAGTGTCGTACATAAATGTGTGTGGTGTGGTGACATACCAGAGGATAGTTTGGAATTTCGAAATACCCGCCCTTTTGCTATCACTGGAGTGGGTTTTGCAGGACCGTTTACTGTACGTCATCATATCTGCTGCAGGGTCGAAAAGAAGGTTTATGTAGCACTATTTGTGTGCTTTCGAACTAAGGCTGTGCACCTAGAATTAGTGGTCGACTTGTCAACAGAATCGTTTATTCGGGCATTGAAAAGATTCATCGCGGATCGAGGTAAGGTCATTAAGATCTACTCAGATAATGCTACTAATTTCCAAGGAACGGCCAACCGACTCCGTGAAGTCAAAATGATGCTAAGTGAAGGATCGGCCATGATAAAACGTGCTTGTGATGATGATTTTATTGAATGGAGTTTTATTCCACCGCGTACATCAAACTTCGGTGGGTTATGGGAAGTCTCAATTAAAATCGCTAAGCGACTCATTCGGAATGTAATAGGCTGTACTGAGGTTACGAATTATGAATTGCTCACAGCATTAAGCAAGTTGCTGCTATTATAAATTCCAGGCCAATTACCCCTTTATCATTTGATCCCAATGATCTAGAACCGCTGACACCGGGGCATTTTCTGTATGGCGGACCGCCATCAGCGTTACCAGAGTTACCAAATAACGAGTTAAATGTTAATCGTGGTAAAATGTACCATAGATTGGAATGGATAACCCAGCAATTTTGGAAGAGATTTCGCAAGGAGTACGTTGTAGCACTGCAGCCTAGAACAAAATGGATGGTTAAGAGTAACAACATCGCAGTTGGAACTTTGATTCTTGGATTGGTTCTCTGGGGAGAATTATCAAGGTATATCCCGATAAAGATGGGAATGTTCGCGTGCTCAGGATTAAAACGACCAAGGGAGAATTTGATAGAACAGTCACCGGAGTAGCGGTTCTACCAATTGAATAAATTTTTTCGTAATTGAACTGTGGCAGTTCAATGCGGGGGAGTATGTTAATGAGAGAGAGAATTAAGAATGTATTTTTTTTGGTTACAGTTACTTTTATAAATATTTTTTTTTTTTTTTTCTCTCATTAACATTATCTTTCACACATAATTGTTATCGAGCAATAAGCGTGATTCAATAAAAAAATCAAAATGATTCAAATGCAATAATTTTTGATATACTATTCACATAGTGATACTCCTCTACTGGCCCAAACTTTATATTCCTGTCGCACATTGCTATTAGTAATATTTTAATATTTTCAACAGCAAACAAATACACGACCGCAGTACTTCGACCCAAACTCTAGAATTTTGACATCATCGTACTTTTCTCGAAACATTACAAACATAATAATGTACCACACATCGCAAACTAATAATCAATTAAATAGAAAATTAAATAATTATAGAAGTTGTTACAATTTTTCTTAATTTTATCTAATGTTCTAACACAAAACAAAAACAAAACTATCGTTATTATCGTGTTGATGTACAGAACGAGTACCACAACAATTTATCCAAGTATTAAGTGTGATGTGATTTTTCAAGTAGTAGCTTTTCTCTATAACATGTTTTCGTAGCTTTTTATTTCTATACTAAATTCGTTTTTATTATTATTTTATTAAAACAAGACAATCATTTTGATTGTGGTAATTTCTTTTTGTTTTCAACAACAACAAAAAAAAAATCCAACAACTAAAACTTAAGATATAGTAAATGATACGATGATAATAAAAATAATTTTTTATTTAAAGAAAATTAATAGAATAAGACATAAAACAACCACCAACAATATATATACGTATTATATAGTATAGTGCTCGTACATGAGTACGACAAATACGAAATTAGAAGGTGAATTAGAAATTAACAAAAATAAATTTAGTAGCTAGTACAAAAATGAAAATACATTCTCATATCTAATATAAGAAAACCAACAAAAAAACTAAAGGATTAAATGAAGAATATAAATTTGTCACAAAAAATAAATGTATTATTTTAATTAATTATATTAAATTATCTCAAATAAACATTATCATTTATTTAAGAGACAAAACGTAATACAGCTAAAACATTAAAAGGAATGTTCCTTCAGTTTTTATTTTTTGTGTCCTCTCAATTCACTTGAATTTCACTTGATGTAACCGTTGTTGTTCAGTTTAATACATTATTTAGAAGACTAAAGATATAAGGGTTTGTTTTATTAATGGTTACCTTCAACTTAGTATACGTATTCGTGTATATTTGGTACAAACAATAACAAAGGATATTTATTTAAATGGGCTTACTGAACAAATATACTTAAAGTTACAAAATAAAAGTCAAATCATCAAATATTATGTGCTGATAATGAGTTTTAATAAATTATGTTGTTAATCAGATGTTCGTACGGTACGGAAGTAAATGTAAATAAATTAGACCTAAATTTATTATATACAAAACATGAACTTACTTTTAATTTGTATTTGAAGTTAATATTTCCGATAATTGTAAGAGAATTTAATCAATCTCTTACTGATACAAAATATACAATTGGTGATTACACGATTGAAATAATTAATTCAAATTAGAGTAAAAAATACAAATTATTAAAAAAATTAACTTTCCTCTACCAAAAGCTTTCGTATAATAACAAATCGAAATTTTTAATCTGCTTTCATTTGTGATGTAAATATTTTATTTTTGGCGTTCATGCATCTGTGTATACATATAGCATATAAATGTTTTCTCCGCCTCGATAAAATTCAACAAAAAAAAATAAAATTCTCAACTTTTCAATTTTTATCAAAACCAATCGATCAATATGTATTTTCATTAATCTAATATTTTAGTTATATAGATTATGTTTAAAAAAAATACCAAAAACAAAAAAAGTGGTTCATTCTAAATAAATAAAATTTCGTTTTTTTTATTTTTAGTTTTTAGAGATAAATTTAGATAAACAGATAATAAATAAAAGGTTTTTGCACAAAAAAAAAAAAAAAATAAAAATTCATTTTCAATATGAAAACGAAACTAACAAACCAAAAATTTTAAAAATTAAATCGTTATATTGATGTAAAAATGGTCGGATTTATTACTAGTAGTGAAAATTGAAAGATTTATTGGATGGATTAGAGTAGTATTTTCTCGTTTTTTTTTGTAAAGCGTTTCTGTTTTGGTGCTAACAAAAAAAAAAAAAGGGTTAGTGTTGGTGTTTAAGTGATAATGTTTTATTTTGTAAATGATACGAGTAATACTGTCAATGGTATTACTCCATATTTGAAGTGCAATGACTGAAATTAAAGTGATAAATTAGGTTTAGAATTTTTTGTTTATATTTAGGTTGCCCAGACAAAATGGAGAGTGTTAGTACATAACACAGCACTCATTTTATTGCCATTTTATATTTTAATACCATTTTTACATGGCCGCTGCACAGTATTTTGATACGTAGCATAAAATTTCTTAGGCAACAATTTTCAGGCCCGTATACACAATTGTGTATGTAAAATTCATATATGAAAGAGGCTGATGCCAAAAGTTGATTTTTTTATGTATTTTGGACTAGCCTATACACATTTGTGGATACCATTTGAACTTGTGTTCGACCGAAAGAAATCACTATAAATATAGTCCAAGCAACAAAATTGTGTAGGTTGATTTTAAGATACCATAAGGTTCAGCTAGTTTAAATGTTAACAAATTATTATAAATTTTTCTAAAGTGTTTCCTTCCGATTTATATAAATTTCAATAAAATCCTTAAGTTTTAAAAAATAAAGTATTTTTTATAAGAGAAAAACCACCCACACATTTGTGTACATTGGAGTGAACCTCATTAAATTAATATATCTCAAATAAAAAGTGTAAACCGTTTTAGTAAAAAAAAACAAATTACTTTTTATTCCATAAACTCGTATACAAGTTTCCAACCGACAATATCTGGTACTTCGTAACAAATCGAACACTGGCCAATGATCGTATCCATCTTATATTTTTCCGGTACATGGTAGAGACGAACACAACCGTGAGGTGCGGGAATTTTCCATGTCACCTTCTTCACTAATTGTACAATTAATGGGTGAGCCGGTTGGATTTCACCTGACAGGAATTTTTCCTGGTATATACCAGGATACCATACGTTTTTAGGCTGTGAATTAACGTTGTTTTCATATTCGATTTCAGTGATTTCCGATTCTTTTAAAATGCGTTGTAATTCAGCATCATCAATTTGCCATTGGCCGGACTTGAACAAAACTAAAAATGAAAAATTATATTACGTTTAGCATACACAATTGTGTATGTCTATATTTAACACAAATTACCAAGTTATTCAAATTTTTATTTATTTGTTGTATATTTTTAACGAAACACATAATGTTTAATGAATAGTATTTAAAAAACAAATAAATAATTAGTTAATTGTTTCTGTATTTAATTTTACTTACTTTTTGTATAATTATCACTCTTTCGGTTAAAAATTTGACAGATAAATTATACTTCCCATAAAGCATACATAATATAATGAATTATATAAAATGTAATCTATCGAATTACAGATATATAAGCATAATTAAGTAAAAAGAAAAATAAGCAAAACCAATTTGTATACTGTACACAAATGTGTATATTGGCCAGTGATTATTATTTATATTACAAAACATAAGCACCATTTTGTAAAAGACACAATTGTGTATACTGAACTTTAAGTCATGTGAAATTTAAATCGAACACATCATTATAAACTATAGTTATTTACGTACACATTTGTGTACGTTGAACTTACATTACAACATAAAAAAAAATTATTTGAACTCTAAAGGGTTGGAAAAAAATGTTAGATGTAAGGACGAAGATCCAGCCATTTTCGTAAGCACAATTGAAATACCCACTGACACCCTCTTTCTCTCGAACTTGCATATCCTCATTAAAACAAAAACGATTTGGACACTTCCATAAATCTCTACTAAGAAGTCATAACATCTTAAATCGAGTTTTTGCTAGTGTTTGGAGCAAAAACAAGGACAAATATAATTTCTTAAAAATGGGGTAACGACTTAACTTTTAAACGAAACGGTAAAAGGACCGGTAACGTATTAGCCGTATGTATAATCAAAGTTTACCTTTCTTTAATCATTTTTAACTTAACCGCGCTTTTATAACCTAAGATTTTATCAAAAACATTAAATTGTAATAAATTAATACTTAAGTCACTTAAAACCGAATTTTTTAAGAAATACTTGTTCTCTTATGTATACTTTAGATGTTTGCGGAAAGTGTTTCAGTAAATAACAAAACTTAAGATAATTTAATTCAACAATATTTATTTCAGTCAAAACAAAATATAAAAACTTAACAAAATAATAAACCTTTTAAGAAAAGGTCCATGTTCTTAAGATTAATTTTCATTCTAAGATTCTTCCGTTAAGTCTAGATGATAATCCGATTGATCTTTAGAACCTAAATGCTTTCGCTTTTTTAAATGTTTTTACATTTGAATGGTACCAACGGCACTCAATTACACTTCACTGTATTCCACACGAACTTATTTCCACTTTCATCTGTTTTCCTATAAACAAATTTTTCTTGGAAAATAGATGAGAAGCTGTTAAACATATTCTGTTTCATTTCTTCAATTTGAAAATGTGCTAGATCCCGAAATCCCTTGGGTAATTATATAACCCAATCGCTTGGTTGATTAATGGCCGTCACACTCCAAGTGCGTGTGACCTGGAACCAAAAATTTGTGGTCCATTACCTTAATGGCATGTGCTTCTTGCATGAACAAAATGAACATAATAGCTACAAACTTATTCTTGTTCTGACTAGAGAATGAGTCATTTTTCAAGGTAAGATGTTTACAGTCAAATGATGTTTAAGTTTAAGTAACGAAGTAAGCATACCGTAATTATAAGATGCAATACCTCACATTTATTACAACGATTTTTTAGGTATTTTAAATTTAATTCCCTTGTTTGAAATATTTCGGTATATTTTGAGTACGATATTGAAGATGTATGTGATTCATTGTACAATATATGCATTTTCTGCAAGGTAGTGTGAATTACCTGTACTATTTATATACGTTTCAATATAAATAAAGTAGTATTTTATAACACACATAATTTTTCACAATATTTAATAATAATTACATTTAATGTATGCGCTTTATTTAATTAAATTTGACTTTTTATTTTAGAGCAGTATATATATGTCTCACTCCAAAGAATTTCAGCTCAATTCTACCATTTTTAATTTTTATTTTTCAACCTGCACGGATAAAAACATCTTAAGTAGACTTTAGTGAAAGGATTTATGACATAGGAAATTAAAATATATATTAAGTAAATATTGCTTTATTATGAAAATGAGAAATGTACACATCTTAGCGAATGAACAGTGGTGCAAATATTATATATAGAACCATTCATACAACGTTTGCTCCGCAAAAAACGTACACAGTTAAACACGTTTATCGAACACTCGCCGGAATTGTGAAGCAAAACGAATGAACTTTGACGTATTCGGTTTACAGTGGCGTATAGTATTACATCGTCCCTTTCACAGCGTTTAGCGTTGAAGTATATTTCGGAGGGAGTGCGCGTGTTTCACGAATCTTATATAGATGACGATTTATTGTTTCCTTTAGTAGAACAAAATCCCACTTTCTTGGATAAAACTACATAGAATTATATAAAAATCACGTTGCAACTCAAGCGGCTTGAAAATTACGATGGTATTAAATTCAGATTTCTTAACAAGAGAATAGAAAATAAGGCAAGCCTACGGTATGTATCTTTTTTAATAATTATTTTGCAACTAGTTTTACGATAAATATTGTTTTGCCATGGAACAGATCCTTTGTTTGATAAAAATTAGTCAGTAAAAGTAGATCTTATGTACACTGTTTGCTTGTACTTTTCGTATCAACGTACTTTGAATGTTTTCAAATAATGTCGAACTTTCCGTATCGTCATAGTTGTGACCATCACGTTCACGAACGTAAATCTTCTAGATGCGAATATGGGTAAATTTATGGATTCTAATTCATGTAATGAGCCTAAAATAATTAATCGGCGTCTTTCATTTTTTAATTACCATCATTAGATATGTTTGGCGAAGATGCAATCCTGAAATTTCAAATGGGAGTTCTACTAATTCTGATTAGTAAGTAATTAGTAGTTCTACTAGTTCTAATTTTTGATAAAATCAAAAGCAGTCGACAAAATTGCAAGGCATCTTTCAATGTTAACTACGGCGGTCCAAATTTTACTCAAGAATTACAAATCAACAATAGTTCGGCTACTATAAATTCTAGCAGTACCAATATAACAACAAAACATTTGCTTCAAAGTTCGAACTCTGTTGATTCGTCCTATCCAAACTACATATTTTGGTTAAATAATTAAATGTATACTTATTTTAATACTTAATAAAACTTAAGTAATATCTGTATATAACAGCGTATTTTTTATTTGTTTACTCACCTTAAACAGATAGCCAATTTCATTTTAATACTGATGCACTTCCGCTTAATCGAATTTGTTTTTTTGGTTGACTTGAATTATCCAGTCGTTTTAATAAATTGTCTAAACTTTCCATAGACATCCGAAAGTAATTGAACAACTTTTTTTCATCATTTCTAAGTTTTCATTTAAGATTTGGGATGAACGTTAGCATCTTCAATACCAGTATAACAGTACCACTAAGGGTAAATACATCACAGGTGTCTACTCAGAGTGAATGCTTCTATTTACCGAATGATCATCCCGCTGATTGTACGTTTAAAATCGAGCACTGTATAAAAATTGAAGTACAATGCCGTATGAACCCAGCCTTAAGGAGGTAAATTTAATTGGGTTGCATTTAAAATAACACCTTATTTGAACATAAGGAAAATATAATTAATTGTTAAACCATCTTCAAAATTGCTAATTTGTTGAAATTATCGCCCCCAATAAACCGAATATACCATTTCCAAGTCAAGTTAATCATATTTCAAGCCAAATTAACAAATGCTCAAATAAATTTAACAGACATTTTCAAATCAAATTAAACTAATTTTTTGTTTGCCAAATATACAATAAAATGTAGCTGCATACAATACAATTTAGCAGCATGCAATTCTCTGATTAATTAGTAATAAATAAAATTAATAAATTTTATTGTATGCATCGGTTTTTATTGTATATTTGGCGGAATTTTCGAATTTGAATATTTTCCATTCCGGAATTGATTTTTTTTTTTTCAAATAATCTCTGATCAAAGATTAAAAATCAAAATTTTACAAAAAACAACAAATTCCTTTTATTTCGTTTAAAATATAAGATAAGTTTTTAATTATTGCTCATACGTATGGACTATACTAAATCGCAAGTACGAGGTGATACACAATTTTTAAAATTAAATTGTAGTAATTATAAAAATTCTTTAAATTTAAAAAAATTTTAAACGATATAAATTATATCAAACTTATAAACTTCAGTAAGTTCTACAAATTCCGTAAAATCTAAAAATCCAATATGTTTCTTAAATTCTATAAAACTTCTATAAATACTGTAAATTTGATAAGTTTTAATATGTCTATAAGCTCTGTAAAATTTATGAATTGTATTAATTTTATGAATAGTATAAACTCTTCACATTTTGTAGTTTCTTTGAGTTCTATTAGTTGTTTTAAGTATGTCTGTTTTATAAATTCAACTAACTCAAATTTTAATTGTTTTATAAAAATAAAAATTTCGATAAATCTTATAAACTTTAACAATTTTATAAATTTAATAATTTCTATATCGGTTCTATAAGTGTTTGAAATTCTACAAATCTCATAAATTCTTTAGTTCTTATAAATTCTGTAAATTTGTTAATTTTAAAAATCTAATAAATTATATAAATTCTCTAAATTTTACAAGGTCCATAAATATCATAATTTCTAAAATGTTTATAAACTATAAATTCTATAAATTTTATGAATTTTACGAATTCCATCAATTCTATAAATTGTATAAACGTCACAAATTCTATAATTTTTATAAATCCTTTAAATTTTATAGATTCTATGGATTCTAAAATTTGTTTCAAGTCTGTCAGTTCTGTGAATTATACAAAACCAAATTTTAATTATTTCAAAAAACCCACAATTTCCATAAATTCTTTGAATTGTACAAATTGTTACCGATCCTTCCGGCGATAAAGTTTTAAACTTCAGTAAGTTCTTTAAATTTCACAAATTTCATTTTTAGTTCTTATAAGTCCAATAAATTATGTAAATTTTGTAAGTTGTACAAAGACTGGAAATATTATAAATTTTAATATGTTTATAAAACATATAAATTCTATAAATATTGAAGATTTTATAAATTCCATCAATTCTATAAATTAAATATACTCCATAAATTCTATAAATTTTATAAATTTTCAAATTTTATAGATTCAATGGGTTCTAAAAATTGTTCAAGTTTTTCAGTTCTATAAATTTTACAAACTCAAATTTGAATTATTTTAAAAATTCAACATATCCTATAAATTCTACAAATTTAAGTATTTTTAAAAATTCTTTAATTTTTATAATTTTTAGTTTCAATAAGTTCTTGGAATTCTGTAAATCCTATAAATTATAATAATTCGGAAAAACGAGCGAATTTGTCATAGTATACAAACATTGAAATGAACTAATAAAATTTAATATTTTCACAATTTTAATTAAAAAGGTTAATCATTAATTTACTTAGCGATAAATCAATAAAAGGATTCTAAGAAATTTTGTAGATTCAATTTTGCATCGTCGCCTGCGATGATGTATATTCTTTTCATTTTTGAAGAACTGGTCAAATCATATATTTTTTTTAAACAACATTCCCGCACTGGTCATTCTGGACAAACGGACAAGATTCATTAATTAAATCATCGCCGTCCAAGCTTCAATTCCTCTCATTAAATTTATAACTGGAATTGGACGACGAGAAAGTTTCAGAATTTGTTTGTTTGAGTCCGAAATCAGGATATATGTACGTAGTTTGTAGGTGTATTTTAGGGACGGATAAAATTAAATATGTAAATGCATAAGGTAATTTGCAGGGAAGAACATATATTGTTTCGTAATCAGTTTATTAAGTGAAATGTCATGGTGAACGTATATGAGAAATACTCTGAAACTTCTAAAAGTAGCCACTTCTCTATTTTGATCCTTATTAGTCTCTCAAATATTACGTACACTTTGTTGTTACAATTAAATAAAATTTTGTTTTGTTTTTAGCCTGACTTTGAATTTTCAAATTATTAGATTATTTTATTCTTTAAACTAACCACTTTCATAGATTGACCAACGTTTCTGGGTCCCTTGAATAGTGACTTTAAAGAAGTTTCCATGTATATAGTTTTTTTTACTACAAGAAAAACTATAAGTTACATAAAATTATGTTGAAATTACTTGTATTAGTGTGAAAATTCATTAGTTCCGGAATTAGTGTTTCCAATTCCGGAATAATGGAAACCAAAATATGAGCAGGTATTACGGAAGCCCTATACTAAATTCTTTTATTTGGCCTAATATGCTGAAAATAGTTTAAATCACTTCAAAATTTGATAACAAAATGTTAATTTGTAAAAATTCGGAATTATTTTTGAATAAATAAAATCTTTAGAACACGCTCGATCGCATTATTGGCAAATAATAAAACTGTATCAAGTAAAAAAGAAACGAATATATCATAATCCATGTCTTTATTTATTTTTTATTTATTTATTATTAACTTAAATTTCAAGACACCCTATTTTGAGCAGGATCTCCTAACCGAAAATATTGATGAACTATTAGAATTCAATCTAAGAAATATAGATTTATCGTATAATCCGGAATTAATAGGAAAATGTTTAATTAATTTATTTAATTTATAGTTGCTAAATTTATTCGAGTGCCGCAAAATACAAAAGGCATATTTTAACATGGTTTAAAAAATAATACAAATTTAAAATATCTGAATGTATTTGGTTGGATTGAATTGAGTGTGGACAATTTTGAAAATTAGACCAGGTATTCTGAAGAATTAAGCCATACTGTATTGAATTAATTTTTCCGCATAGTTTATACATTTGATTGTTCCATGACAAGCTCCCATTAATTGTTAGTCCTAAATTATAACACTATCTGAATAACGTATTAGGTTATGGTCAATGCTAACATTAGGTGGATTTGTTATTATAGGTTTGAATAAAATTAATGTCTTGCATTTAGATATATTTAAGCAACTATTATTTTTTGTATACCAATTATGAATACTGTTTAAATCGTTATTCAGGTTTCCAAAGACCGAGCTAATTTCGTGAATATCACCACTAATGTATATTTGGCAGTCGTCAGCATAAAAATGAAATTTGCTTAATTGTATATTATTCGCCAAGTCATGTATAGGCAGAAAAAACGGCCATAAAATACTACCTTGGGGAACATCCGAAGACAGAGCCCTACAATTCGCTCTGATAAAAACGAATACATAAGCTTAATTGCAGTTGTCGAGAATTGATACCACAGCATCAGTTTTCGTACAAGTAACACTTATTTGACTAATAAATCAGAATTACCTTGATAACCAACAAGGTTGTTTCTCATACTAAATTGTTAGGACCCAATCGAAGTAAGCTAACTAATTTATCCAATTTCTGTTAATTAAATACATAGTTTTACTTCTAACTAGTCTGGCCCCACCAGTGGTAACCTGACTAGTTACTAAAATGTAATATAATTAGTTCCTAACTCACTCATCTCACCTGTTCGGATTCACGACTCGAGCAGTCAGGGTGAAATTTATCAATTACATTAACCAAAGTGGTTGCTGTATTATGACGTTCTCGAAATCCTGATTGATGTACATTTGTAAACTGATTATGATAATTCAATGCCTGTATTTGTTTTTTTAAATTATTTCGAAAAACTTAGATAATACAGGTGTAATAGATATTGGCCCTAAGTCATTATAGTTTACGATGTTTTTTACTTTGCCAGCGGCCTAGTAACACTATCATTTATTATTAATTTTATTGATGAAATAACTAATGGCCAAATACATTTAATAAAGTCCCAAATAAACTCCCATTTTCCGCCATTCGGCTCCATTTTATTTTTTATTTTTTATTTTGAAAGCAAATCATAATCTTTATAATTAAAATATATTTCTTCAGGTGACCTTGAGAGGTCATATGAAAAATACATATCCGGACGTAAAATTTGCAACTCTTTTCGAATCCGGGTTAAAAATACGAGTTTCCATTTAAAAAAAAAATATCCTTGTCCACAAAACGACCTTGAAGGTGAGGTTCAAGTTCATATCCAAGGTCACCATTGAATTCTTTGTGAAAATTACCTAAGGTTTAACTTTGGTAATCATTTTTTTTTTGACCGAACTCCACAAGGTGTCTAGAGGGTTCCATACTTTTTCCTCGCCCTTTATATTTAGTTAACCTTTATGATATCGGTATTTACCCAGGTAAAGATTGTGAATTTTACTTTTCAATTTTAGCCCGATTTTAAAGCCACTCCCAATCGGATCATGACGGAAAAATGTAATATATTTACCTGCAGGTAAATACCAGCTATAAGGTGAAAGTTAATCATAAAATAATCGTAAAATCATGTGGTCGCATGCAATGCAACATTACACTTAGTACATTTATCTTTTATTGTTTTTGGACAAAAGGCACAATGACGATGAGTTGCTCCCAAACTGATCCAATAGGTAACACTTTCATATATCATTGTGAATTTTACCACATCATGCCTCTTTCAAAATTTGGCTTTCATAAGGTGTTGTTTATTGCTAGATTCGTTTTTTAAAGGCTTTTGGCTATAGATGTAACAAAAAGTACTAAAGAAATGTATGGGTCTATGTATCAACCATTGATTAGCGGGGCTTGCTTTGAATAAAACCTGAAATATCGGCCAACACCTTTTACGAGTTCTTGCATATATTCTGTAAGTTGCTCGGTATTCAAAGAACAGCGTAGAGTCTTTTTAATTTATTTTGAGAGAGCATTTTCTACACGGTCTTTTCGAATTATGCCAACAAGTTTAAAATCATGTTTATTAAATATGTCTACTTGTAAAGACGATCTAAAAAAAAAAATTGTCCATAAAACTATGGATTTTTTAGAGATTAATCCTTGACATAAATTTAATCAAATTTACCTGAAATAAGTAACAATATAAAATAATAATTATAGTTATCATTCCTATTTGTACCCTTAAAAAAATACATGTTTATGGTGAAAATCGTAACAAACATCCATCCGGTGTAGTCAAGCACCAAAACTTATAGTCAAAGCAAATTGATTTACCTTGAATAAATTATTTTATTTGACGCCTCCTGCAGTACGGTTCCATAGCCTCGTCTAATGAAAAATATTTACCAAAAAGTTTTGCTAATTCAGTAAATTTTGTGCGAATGCATGTTCGATAAAATGCAAATATTGCTTCAGTTTTTGAATTTATTTCGGACACAGCGTCGGCTAAAAGCATGTGGTAGCTGTCTTGCTCCTGTTGTCAGTATCTACATCTGGTAACTCGGGAGCTTAACGTAACCGGTTACAAATTTTTTTATCACGTCATACGGAGCTGCACAGAAAAAGATGATTTTGAAACGTATCAGTTTATCGTGCCATATTTAGTGTTATTCATTTTAATTGGGACAATTTAAACGGGCATACAAGAAACAATTTTTGGCAACAAACATTAGCATCAAAAATAATAAATTGGCGACAAATATAATATTTTGGAACAGAAAAAAATAATTTTTAGTAGTAAAAAAAAAAAAAAAATTCGTGACAAAAAATTAAATTTAATCGATACCTATTATTTAATATTTGATGGGAGATCGATATAAAATATTGCAGTGTCATTAATAGATTCTATATAATCCGCTCCTACGTGCGGCACGCATTGCGACATGTTTGCTTATCCCGGCTCCTACGTCCCTCGAAGTTCAAATTTAAAGCCCCTCGGAGGGCTAAGCGGAGGGGGCAGCGAACCGACCTCCCGCGTACCCGTGAGAGTTACCGAAGCCGTTAGCCTCTACAATTCTAAGTTAAATTAGGGATCCCCATTTTCCAGAATATTTTAAAACTAATTTCAATTTTTTAATTTTTAATTTATTTATTTATAAATTTGTTGCCAGTTAATTATTTTTGTTGCCCAAAATGTTTATTTGTGCGATATAATTCCTTTAAAATAATTAATTAAAAAAAATTTACCATTACTTCAAAATTTAACTTACCGCATGAGAAAATGAGTAAAAAAGATAAGCGGTAAGTTAATTTTTGAAGTATCCCCGAGTATTTTATATTTGGAGTCCATTAACAAGCACTCCCAGAGATTTGGGCAAGGTTCGGCTATATAGGTTATATAAGCCAAGGTATGGAGTACATAATCCAGAAGTAGTTGTTTCCAAACGGAGGATTTGGAATCTGGTTATTGGCAGTTTTCCACTTAAAATATTGAGTATTTTAATTGAGGGCCCATTAACGAGCACTTCCAGAGATTTGGGCAAGGTTCGGCTATATAGGTTATATAAGCCAAGAAGATATGGAGTACATAATCCAGTAGTAGTTGTTTCCAAACGGAGGATTTGGAATCTGGTTATTGGCAGTTTCCACTTAAAATATTGAGTATTTTAAATGAGGGCCCATTAACAAACACTCCCAGAGATTTGGGCAAGGTTCGACTATATAGGTTATATAAGCCAAGGTATGGAGCACATAATCCAACACTTGTTGTTTCCAAACGGAGGATTTGGAATCTGGTTATTGGCAGTTTTCCACTTAAAATATTGAGTATTTTAATTGAGGGCCCATTAACGAGCACTTCCAGAGATTTGGGCAAGGTTCGGCTATATAGGTCATATAAGCCAAGGTATGGAGTACATAGTCCAGAACAAGTTGTTTCCAAACGGAGGATTCGGAATCTGGTAATTGGCAGTTTTCCACTTAAAATATTGAGTATTTTAATTGAGGGCCCATTAACAAGCATTCCCAGAGATTTGGGCAAGGTTCGGCTATATAGGTTATATAAGCCAAGAAGATATGGAGTACATAATCCAGTAGTAGTTGTTTCCAAACGGAGGATTTGGAATCTGGTTATTGGCAGTTTTCCACTTAAAATATTGAGTATTTTAATTGAGGGCTTTATGCAGAAGTAGTTGTTTCCAAACGGAGGATTTGGAATCTGGTTATTGGCCGTTTTCCGCTTAAAATATAACCTTGTCCAAATCTCTGGGAGTGCTTGTTAATGGGCCCTCAATATAAAATACTCAATATTTTAAGTAGAAAACTGCCAAAAACCAGATTCCAAATCCTCCGTTTGGAAACAACTTGTTCTGGATTACGTGCTCCATACCTTGGCTTATATGATCTATATAGTCAAAACGTACTCAAATCCCTGGGAGTGCTTGTCAATGGGCCCTCAATATACAATACTCAAAATTTTAAGTGGAAAACTACCATTAACAAGGTTCCAAATCCTCCGTTTGGAAACCACTTCTACTGGATAATGTGCTCCATACCTTGGTTTATATGACCTATATAGCCGAACCTTACCCAAATCTGCACGATTGCTTGTTATTTGGCCGGAAATAGAAAGTACTCGAAGGTTTTTTTGAAATTACAAATACATTTACATTTTAATGGGAATCCTATAAGGTTTTTTATTCTTATTGGAATCGTATACGTATACGTTTTTATTTTTTGTCAGAAACTTCACGGGCACATATTGATGAGCATTTCACTGTGTGCATTTTTCTTGTACGTTTTTGTCTGGTCACTCATCGGAAACGGAAATATAACCTTTTTCAAGTCAAATTAACCATTTTTTAAACCAAATTAATTTTCGAACAAAATTTGACGAGAATTACTTAATTTTTAATAAAGGCATAGGCAGTCTAAGAATTGATGAACGTTTTGTTAAATTAGGTTTTTATCGGCTGAAAGTTTAGGAAAAGTAAGTTTTTTAACCCTAAGCGTTGTATTGACCACTTTTCTTAGCAACTCAGGGTCTGAGCCGCCCCAGGATTGTTTAAAATTATATTAAAATATAAGCAGTTCGAAATAAAGTAAACGTACCGCTGGATTTTTTTTTTACATTTATTTTAGAGCTATTTAAACAATCAAAGTCGATCTATTGGGTCACCCCTTTTAATTTTTTTAAGTTTTAAGATCATCGGAAATATACTGTAAAAATTTCGGTAAATACAATCAAATACTCAAATCAATATAACAAGTTTTCAAAACAAATTAAACTTTTTCAAATAAATTTAGCAACAATTTTCAAGTCAAATTAGATTACTTTTATTTTTTGTTTTGCAAAATATTCAATAAAAACTGAATCATACAATAAAGTTTATTAATTTTTTTAATTATTAATAGGCTTAGGATTTCAAAAATTTGTACCTAAAATAGATAACTAAAATTGCAAATTATGTGGAAAAATTTTGAAAAGATGCCAAAACTGGAACTTATCATGAGAGGATTTCAATTCATGTATACATTTTGACTGTAAAATGATACAAATTAACTAAACTGTGTTATAGAGGGCTAGAGAGATTCCTAAAAGGGTTCCACATCTCCAAACACTACAACGTGAGGGTTGACACAATTCATACTATATTAAAATGGCAATAACACTCAATTTAAATATAACACTCAATAATGCAAGCAATTTTTATATTCGCCTTACGACAAGTCAGGTTAAGCCAAATCGCCTGTAAATTTATTTTATCGCTTAAATAGGTCTAAAATATTTACATTTTATAAAAAATTTAAGCGACATACTTCCCTTTGAACTACGAACAAATGAATGGGACTTTTAATAATTCTTTGGGCACCTCAGATCCGGAGTTAAACCAGATTGTCGATACAATTCTTAAGGACAAAACTACATTTTCATAATTTTTCAGCTAATAAAACTTTCACCAATTCTTTTACTAGGGGCACACGAATAAGGACAGCAATCACAAAATTCGCTAACTTACGTAGTTTATGCAACAATGAAACTTTTTATGTTTTTTTGGTTTAGATGTCTTTATTAAATATAAAAAAAAAAAAATATCTGGAAAACTCATCAAATATGTGCTAAACCATAAGGGCTCATAGGGTTCATCTACCTTTATTTGTTCTAAATTGAATAAATATCCAACAAATTTTTGGTTTGGATTATCCAAATATTTTCTTACCTAAGAATCCTAAGCCTAATTATTAATTATACTAATTAATCAGAGAAATGCATTTTAGTAAATATTATTGTTTGCATCTACCTACATTTTATTGTATATTATGAAAAACAAAAAATTTATTTTATTTGATTTGAAAAGTTTTTAATTTGATTTGAACATTTGTTAATTTGGCTTGAAAAATGATTAAGTAATTAATCTAAATATACTAAATTATAATTAGTACAATTTCAGTTCTAATGGTATGACAAGTTCTATTTTTATATTTGAAAGTCTTTCTGCGGCAGTTACTCATATGATGTATTAGCTAAAATATTACCACTAAACTGGAAAATTCTTTAAAAAAAGGATTTCAACCTCGTTTTAACTATTTTAGAAAAATATATTTCCCTGGTGTATAAAAAACAAAAAAAAGACATAAAATCACGTTTTCCGTTAAATGCAAACTAATGTGTTGATCGCAAGCGCAGATTTAGCGATGGCTAATCGGCAGAATTTCTTGTAAATTTAGTTAATTTTGATTTAATTTCTGATATTGCCTGAAGACTTGCAAACTCCTACAAAATTATTTAAAATATTTTTTTAATCAGAGTGGTGCATGGCAAATTTAATGCGAGCAGTAAAATTCAGTGAAAGAACTGTTGACCTAGAAAAGGAAAATATGGATCTCTTTGAGAGGCTACAGAAGATGGAGCAATCATTTGCCAAGCTAAGCGAAGAAATTGAGTATCTAAAGCGAGAAAATGAACTTCTAAAAATGAATCGGGATGCTAAAGAGCAAAGCGAATTAGAGAGTATTGAACCAAAGAAAGTCAACTATCTCACTGATGAGGATGAATTAGAAAGGGAGACGAACTGGATCCTAAAGAAGAAAAAAAAACATTCCAGGAAGGGTAAGAAAAGAAAAGCTGAATCGTCACCTGAGGTTGAACAACTAAATGTTAGTGGAACTACAAGTACCGAACCGGAAGTTGTCCAACCTGAGGCCAATCAACCGAAAGGTAGTAAATCTACCAAGAACATTGCACCAAAACTGGTGCAACCGAAAGAAAAAACCCCCCCACCAATAAGTATCGTGGGAGTAACCAGTTACCCAATAATTCAGTCACTGATGAAATCGGTTACTGACAAAGAATATAAGGTAACAGCGCTAAACAATGACGTTTGGAAAATTAATACTCTGGACTCAGAAACCTATAGAACATTATCTATGAAGCTGAATGCTGAAAAGTATCAGTGGTTTACCTATGAGGACAAACAGGCTCGTCCGATAAAAGTTATGGCAAGAGGTTTGCATCACACTTGCTCAAGCGAAGAAATAATGGAAGACTTAAAAAATAAAGGTCTTAAAATACTAGATGCTGTGAATATGATTAAAAAAGAGAGAATAGAAAACCAAGAAGGAAACCCAACTTTCAATAAAAGGGGACTCCCTCTTTTTATGCTAGTATTTGATAACTCAGAAAATGTTCAAAATATTTATGGTATAAAAGCAATTCTTCACATGAAGGTAAAAATTGAACCTATGAGGAGAACCACTACACGCATACCACAATGCAAGAAATGTCAGGGATTTAATCACACCCAAAAATATTGCAGCCGGGATCCGAGATGTGTAAAATGCTCAGGTAAACATTTTACCCAGGCATGTACAATAGGGAGAGATGTACCAGCTAAGTGTATAAATTGTAAAGGCCAACATCCGGCCAATTATCGGGGCTGTGAGGTTGCTAAACACCTACAAAAATTAAGAGATAAATCACGAAATCAATCGCAAAATCATGAAATTCGAAGGATTCAACCATCAAATCAGATGGATCAAAATCCACAACCAAGCAACGCAGGGCAAAGAAGAACATTTGCTCAGGTAGTGAAAGGCTCGGGTTCAACCAAATATATGGGCTCTGAAAATAATCGAATTATGGAAAACATTATGAACAGCATCGAAGCTATTACAAAGCGGCTAGATGACCAAAGTAACCTGAATAACATGATATTTGATCAACTGAAGAAAATGCAACTCCCACAACGCAATCCGATAAAAAATGTTAAGTAAGAACACAACTTTCAGAATAGCAATCTGGAATGCGAATGGACTTATGCAACATATTCCAGAAATAGAAATATTTTTAAATACAGAAAAAATCGACATTTTTCTAATATCCGAAAGCCATTTTGTTAAATCTTCGTTTGTTAAAATCCGGGGTTATAACTTATATCATTCCATTCATCCAGCAGAAAGAGCAAGAGGTGGTTCAGCATTACTAATAAAAGAAAATATAAAACACCATGTAGAAACAGAAATCGAAGAAGAAACAATGCAAGTCACCACTGTTAGGATTCACATTAAACACAGACAGCTTACTGTCTCCGCAATATACTGTCCTCCCCGGCATAACTTGAAAAGGGAGGACTACATTAAACTATTTCAATCATTAGGACGTGATTTTATTATTGGAGGAGACTTTAATGCAAAAAACACGTATTGGGGATCTAGACTTACGACGTCAAAGGGTAAAGAATTGTTTCAAGCAGCCCAGACATCAAAATGTGAATTTTACTCTGGTGGTTCCCCAACATACTGGCCCAGTGACGAAGCTAAGATACCGGACCTAATCGACTTTTATGTAGCAAGAGGTATATCTCAGAACTATATTCACATTGAAAACAGCAATTCTCTAGTATCGGATCACTCACCGGTTATCATGACAGTCAGTGAAACTGTAATTCAAAGGGAAAGTGCACCCAGATTAACAAATTCAAAAACAAACTGGGATCTGTTTCGTGAAATAATGGAGGACAAAATCAATCTCCAGGTACCGATAAGAAATTCTCGACAGTTGGAAGACGAATTGGAGCAACTCAATGAAATAATTCACTATGCTGCATTGGCAAGCACTCCCATTTTACAAAATAAGAAGACGCTTAACATATCCTACCCAATGGAAGTTAGAGAGTTGGTAAGAGAAAAACGACGAGCTCGTAAAACCTGGCAAATTAATCGAACACCGGAGAACAAAACAATTCTTAACAATTTATGTAACAGCCTCAAATCCCTTCTTAAAGAAGTTAAAAATGAATCAATCAACAGATATCTAGTTAGCCTAACTGATGAAAAAAATTCTGATTACTCACTGTGGAAGGCGACGAAGGGACTCAAAAGACCCAAAATGCAAGTGCCTCCACTTAAAAAGGATGATGGAACCTGGGCAAGAGGCCACAAAGAGAAGGCTGATCTATTTGCGGAGTATCTCCAGGAAACCTTCCAACCACTACCAAGACAAACTGCCAATGAAAATATAATATCTATTCACAAGCTGGATGAGTTTGAAATACGGCCAGTAACTCTCAAAGAATTAAAAGAAGAAGTGAAAAGTAACATGAATGTTAAAAAAGCCCCAGGGTATGATTTGATTACTTGCCAAATTATCAAAGCTCTACCTAACAAAGGATTTCGTAAGCTACTACACATAATCAATGCGAGCTTTCGGTTAAAATATGTTCCGAATCAATGGAAAGTAGCAGAAGTAATCATGATACCAAAACCTGATAAACCACCTAACGATTAAAAATCATACAGGCCAATTTCTCTGCTGCCAATCATGTCAAAACTCTTTGAAAAATTATTACTAAAGAGACTTAAACCAATAATTGAGGACCGACAACTAATTCCTCCACATCAATTTGGATTCAGAGAAAAGCATTCTACAATTGAACAGGTCCATAGAATCACCAACATAATTGAAAGAACGTTAGAACGTAAAAAAGTATGCTCAAGCATATTCCTGGACGTCGCGCAAGCATTCGATAAAGTCTGGCACAGTGGTCTGGAATACAAGCTGCATAGAGATCTACCGAGACAATTCTATGCCATACTAAGATCTTATTTATCCAATAGACACTTTCGAGTGAAATATGAGGATGAATACTCTGAGCTAAAGAAAATCTCTGCCGGTGTCCCGCAGGGGAGTGTCTTAGGACCAATTCTGTATTTACTATATACAAGGGACATACCAACCACAAATGAAGGAACCATAGCCACCTTTGCAGATGACACAGCAATTATGGCAGTTGGAAATAATGTCGCTGATGCAACGAGCAAACTCCAGAGGATGACCAATGCGGTTTGTAACTGGACAAAGCGTTGGCGAATCAAACTTAATGAGACAAAATCCACGCATATTAACTTTACTTATCAAAAGGCTTACCACCTACCTATAGAAATTAACTCGCGACTCGTGCCATATGCAAATACAGCTAAATACCTTGGCATGACCCTCGATGCCAAGCTTAAGTGGAGAGAGCATGTCAAAAAGAAAAAAGAAGAACTTAACATAAAGTTCAGAAAAATGTATTGGCTCATAGGTAGAGGCTCTGAGCTTACAATTCACAATAAGCTGCTGCTATATCGGCAAATTTTGAAGCCGATATGGACCTACGGTATACAACTCTGGGGATGTACCAAGCAAACAAACGCCAAAATGATACAGACGTTTCAAAATAAGGTTCTTCGTAGCATCGTCAATGCTCCGTGGTACGCAAGAAATGAAGACCTTCACAGGGACCTACGGATGGAATACATCAAAGAGGAAATAAAAATGCATGCCGCAAAACACGAAATAAGGCTCCAGGAACATGGAAACCCCTATATTCGCCATACGATAGATAACCCTGTCGTTGAAAGAAGACTCCAAAGAACGAGGCCACTTGACCTAGTGAACTTACCAAACTAAAATTAGTAAATAGCTTTAATTGATTATGGGGCTAACCAGTGGGTTACACCCCAACAAACGTGAATTTTACTAGATATATAAAAATTTGTATTTGAAAGAAAAATTGCTAGATGAGCGCAGTCTCAGTCGTAATAAAATAAAATGAAAAAAAAAAAAAAAAAAAAAAAATATTTTTTTTTTAATTAATATTGAAATTTACATCTTCAACCAACTTTGCATCATAATTACATTGTAAAAATATTTTTTTTAGCATCTACAACCCCCCCCCCCCCCCGTCCCCCCATTCCCCTCCCGCACGGGTAAAACAACTAAAATATCCTTCAATTACCTATTTCAAATTTGGTAGCTAAATTTAAACTGAGGTATGGTACCTGTACAGATTTTTCATTATATTTTTAGGAATGTACTTATATTGTGTAAACAATTTTTTTTTTTTATTGCATGAATAAAATTGATAAAAATTAATTTTTTTTTATTGTATTATTAATTTTGTTAAAAGTACTAATTAAATTATATTTTTAAGCTTTTTTTCTCTTTCTCTCTTACTATTTTGGTTTAATTTAATTTTTTATTTAATACATTAATTTCAAGTTATTGCCAATATAAATATTTATTAAACAAAAAATTATAATAAAAATAAAATTAATTAAAAAACCAAAACAAATGTAAATTTAATTTAATTTTATTAATATTATACAATTTATTGTTTATATTTTATTTTATTATTTTTTATTTTATTTTTTTTTTTTGTATTTTTTAAGGTGGATGGAGATGATATATTTTCAATTAGAAATTTTTATGAATTAATAATTATTGGATATGGATGGAGCATAACCAAAAAAAAAAGTACTAAAAAAACTTAGTTGAATATGCACAAAAAAAAAGTTAAAATATGAATAATTACTAATTAAAACAACCGATTATATAATCAATTTCTGAAAACAATGGAAATAATGGAAACATTTGTTTGCTGAACTTTGTTGGAAACATAACAGTAATGAATTAATTATGAACATGAAAGGTAAATATTTTAAGATTTTTTGGGGGAAATAATTTATTGTTGTTAATATAATATGCGTCAAAGGTATTTCAAACGTCCAATGGCAATGACTATTACATTTTAATGTTGAATATATAATTTGTATGTAACCCATGTTTTTTTTGGATAAATTGGATAAATTATAAACAGTCGCATATGTAGTTAAACCCAAATAGCTTTAATGCATTTTTATCTGCCAGTGAAAAAGCAACAATAAATTATTTTCACCATTTTTATTTTTCATATAAATGCATTAATGCCAATATTGTACAAACTCAATTTTAAAATTTATTTTCTGATTTTTATTCATTTTTTTTTTTTAATTTATATATTTTATAGTTCAACAATCAATACACACAATTTGCAACGGTCGAACATTTTTTTTTTTTTTTTTTTTTTAATGGATTTAATACAAAATATAAAATACGACATAAGAGCGTTCAGGGTCATAAAATAAGAAAGCATGAAGAAAGTGGATAACATCGCTATATACACATAAATTTAAAGAGGATGGTGTTTTTTGGTCCGCCATTATTTCGGTGTGTGTGTGTGTGCTGCTGATGGTGTAGAAGCACAAAATACAGCAAAGTAGCAATATTATAAGCGGAATGAATAAAATGAGAAAACGTTTGGAAATTATCCAAAGTCAAAGATTTTTCAATTTTACTTTAATAAAACAATAATAAATTTAATTTTTGTCTCCACATGTGTATATACATATATATGTATGTTTGTTAATTTTTATTTATTTTATTTTATTTTTTTATGAAAATAAAAAGCTACATATCGTATATAGAGTATGTACATATATACATTTTTTTTTTAAATGTAATGTGTTTCTATTTTATCCTGATAAAACTATATTTATATATTAAACAAACATACAGTTGTACAGTTGTACATTTTTATTTATTTATTTTAAACGGAAATCCAATATATTATTATTGTCATTTGAGTAAATTTGATCATAATTTTCCATTATATTTCAACAAAATGTTATAAAATATTAAAAATATAAAAACAAACCGTTGTACACATAAATCTATTTATTTGCTTATTTAGGAGCTTTTGTTTTAATTAGTAAAACTAATAAAAATAAATAACCGCGGTAGATGTTGTTATATAACTTATTGCAGTTGTTGTGTAGTAGCCAACAGGAAAAAATTAACTGTAAAACATTTTGCTGTAGTTTTTTTAGATTTCATCATTAACTTCATTAAAAGTTATTACAATCACGATATAACTTTATAACTAAAACACTAAATACAAAATGTAATAATTTTAATATTCACGTTTTTTTTTTGTTTTAAAGGTAAACAGTCAGACAAAAGAAAATTAAATTTTAGCATAGTAATAAATCATTCAACAAAAAATTTTGGTGTTTTAAAAAAAAAAAATATTTTATGAGTGCAGATATATGTAAGTATGGTAGTAATGTATGGTTAATATTAAAAGTGGAGTGGTTTCTGTCACGATTGACATGAAAATACACAACCGGACCCTTATGTATGTAGTACAAACGTATAAACATAAAAAAATATTCCAGTAACATTTTTTATTAGTGGCATCGTTGGAATTTTTTGGTGGGTATATATTGTATTGACGTGTTTTATTTTTATTTTTTGCAAGTGTAGCACGAAAACAGGTAAATATTTATTTAATTATTATGCAGTTGAGATTTTCATTTCATTTTGATCCTGAAAATTTGCTGTTGGTCTACTAATGCTTTTAGCAGGTTTGGTACTACATATTTTGACCATTATATGAGTACGTATCTCGCTAATTTAAATATTGTTTTTCTACCGATATGTTCGTTTCAATTGAAGTAGTTTTATAAATGAAACAAGTACAAATTTCAAATTTTCAATATATGCGGAAGCTATTTAAATAATTGTAGTTTCGTCCAACCTTATATTCTCTACGCATCAAACATTTCGTAAAGTAGTGCATACTGTTCAAATGATAACCTCCGAGATTTCCGAGACATATGCGGTATAGACAATATCGTAGACAATCGATTTCAACGTAAGCAATGTAGAAAATTCGTACACAGTGAAAATATTATTATAGGCCGTATCATTTCTCAAGGATACACAGAAACGTGAAAAATATTAGACGCAATTTGTTTGGTGATTTTAAGCTTATAGCACTATCTTTTATTTGTATACCGACGCGACGTTTCGATGTCTTTATTCCATCATCATCAGGGTGAATTATAACAAAAAATTGTTTTCCAAACATTTACTGAAAAAGAGAAAAGACATAGGACTTACAAATGTTCACTATGGGTTGCGTTTATAACCAAGCATTAAATATTTAACTGCCCAATGTTGTTCAGTCAAATATTTAGCTGAAGGCCAAATAGCCTATATACAAATAATCTCGTGAGCCTCATCCACACAAGCTCGCGGGGGAAGTGAAACTTATTTAGTTATTTCTATCGTACATTCTGAATTCAAAGATTAAGAATTTAAAGAAATGGCCTAGAATTCCATACACAGAAATAAAATTGTGGTCGATACGTTGCCCCCTTCATTTCTCGCACTTAAACTTTGTCTCTTATTTCGCCTTTCGTGTAACCATTTCCACTAAAGTGTAACCAGAAATTTTAAACAGCTACGTAGCTAAAGAAGTTTTACTTTAAAAAGTAGGCGAATTACGATACAAATTCAAGACGCAATATATGCGCATTTTATTATAAATTATAGTATTTTACTTGTTTTCTGTGTTAAAATTGCTTAAGCAAGCAGTAAATGTACTAAATCTTTGATTTTGATTTGCGTTACATTTTTCATTTCAAAAATTTCAAACAGATACGTCGCTAAAGAAGTTTCACTTCAAAAAACATAATCGGCTTGAATTATGAAAAAGAAAAACCGGAAAAAATTATTTAACCTTGGTTGATCACTTTTTTAACCAACCCAAGAAAAATATGAACTTCAGAATTTGCTATTGCAGGAATAATATCGTCCACATATCTAAAAACGCAAATAAGTTTAACCGAAGATGCTTTATAGCCATACATTACCATAGCCGTATTGTTTTTCTCGACAAAAGCAGTCAAGCTTTAATATTTCGTTCTATAAACCCTAGGTAGCTGCTATTAAAACATCATATTGCGCTGAATTTTTATGGCAATAGTCGTTTTTTGTCGCTATTAGCACAGCTACTTTTCAATTAAAAATATATAATCATAACAAAAGCCATTTTAGATGATCATTCCCATTAAACATTTTCCACGGAAATTTTGCATTTTGTGCGAAAATCAGTACGAAAAACCAATTTGGAACGTGAATTCCATTAAGATGTGTACACGGATTTCCGTGGTCCGAAGAAAAGTCACACATAAATTCCGAATATGTAATTGCAATTGTGTTATAGTGAGCGAGAATTAGGGAATAGTTGTAACGTAACCGCAAGTTGCGTGTTTGGTACAGTAGCTTACACTTGTGTACCAAAATAGATGAAACCGCAATTTCCGCTAACAGAATTATGAGATTAGAGGTCTGGTGAGGTCTGGTAGTTGGCTAGAGCTCACGGCGTGGCGTAAAGTCTCCCAGACACAATCTCATGATTGAATAACCGCACGATAAAACAAATAAAGGGCGCAGAGATTTAAAACTACCTTTGCCATGTTATTAGTAGCTTATAAAATAATAAGCAGGGTGTGTTCGTCCGGAACGACAACTTCAACCTTCGGCGATCCCCGTCAGGTCTGCCGCAAGAGTCCCGTTATAATCGGGCCGATCACATAAAGGAAATGCCTTTTCGGTCGTAGCGGTTACCGATGCCGATATTGTATGGAAGGGCATCCCATGACAAACCCAACGACAGGAAATGGAGATGCCGATCCTTCACGAAATCCTATCGCGACATCACATGATCAAAGAATTACTTACACCCACATGGTCAGTAAACAGCACAAAATGTAACGTGTTAACAAACCGTTCATTACCAAATAAAGTGACCGCTGAAGGTCACAACGGTGTCCAAACACACCACCAAAAGAGAAGCTAAAACAACAAAAAAATATGTTACACCAAAAAAAAAAAATACGTAATTTTACTATTGAATTTAAAACGGCACTTAACACTGTATTTATCAAAATAAAAAACTCTGTAAGAAAATTTATACTACACGGTGTGATCTAAAAATAACCGAATTTTTAATTTAAATCATAGAACACGTAGCGCCATCTATTAAACGTTGGTATCGTTAGAAAGGTACATACATGTTTCTTCTCTCGAACGCAGCTAAGTTCATGCTAATCGGTTGACAGGTTACAAAATTACACACGTTTTAATAACAGTAGTTTTTGTAGTTATGTCGTAAAAACATAATGGAACAAAGAATAAATATTAAATTTTGTTGTTTTAAGCTCGGTAAAAAATTTGCTGAGACTTACGAATTGCTAAAAAAGTTTATGGTGATGATTGTGTGAGTCGTACTCAAGTTTACACGTGGTTTACACGATTTAAAAATGGCCGCCACAATGTTGATAACTTTCTATGATTCCAAGGGCATTGTTCACAAGGAATTTGTTCCAGAAGTTGAAACTGTCAATGAGAATACTATTTACAAGTTTTACATCGTTTGTGGTTGAGAGTTGTTCGTGTTGGACCCGAATATCCAAAAGGAAAACAGCTGTTTTTCAACGAATTTTTGATGAAAAAACAGATTTGTGTCATTGACCACCCTCCGTATTCGCCTGATCTATCACCGTGTGACTATTTTCTATTCCCAAAACTGAAAAATGCAATGACAGGAGCTTTTTACGATGACATTTCAGCCATTTAAGCAGCCGTGACACAGGTGCTAAAGAACATCCCAAAAACGGAGTTTAAAAATTCTGTGAATAAATTGGTTGATCGTTCCAAACGTTGTATTAAGTTCAATGGATCCTATTTCGAATAAATATAAGCTTTGACACATAATACCATGCTTGTTTTATTCTATAACTAAAAAGTTCGGTTATTTTTAGATCACACCGTGTATGTCAACTCTCAAAATTGAAGGAAATTATATTAAATGTAACAAAAAAAAAATTTAGTCTAAGGCTTCGAATACTAAAATCCAGTGAAAATTTGATAACGTAAAAAACGTTATATAGTAAGAAGAAATATAGCACGAAACACGCAAAATCAAACCGATACGATTTATCGCGACAGTCAAGGTCGGATTACAATTATTATACAAAATTATATTGTTCTTTTAACATTTTCCAGAAATTATTACCATTAAGCTTACAGTTTATTTTCCTCTTAATATATATTATAAAAAAACAATAAATCTACCTTACGAGCCCGTCCGCCTCATCTGCACCCGACATAGGGTCATCCTCACATTGTCCTTGACCCACAGCCAGGACAGCTGCCACAAAACTTAGACAACCACGTGTTATATACCACACATATGATATTTTAACAGTGCACGAGTCAGATATCACCCGTTGTTTATCAACATATAACTAACAGACATTTCCATCTAAACATTTCATTAAGGACACTTAAACCAGCGTTTTATTCACCTGTGCGACTTCACAAGATTTTTTTTTTGTTTCACTAATTTTAGTTGGTTTTACTTGGTGAACAGTCACTTACACTCAAGAAAACAAGGAGAGATAGAAAACACAATTTGTTCTTTGTCCGCAACACTTGAGATTTATGTTTTTCTTTAGAATAACAGTTTTCGAAACTTCAGTAATAAAACCCCAAATAAAATATAGACTTATAAACAGAAAAATTTATTCACAACTACTGTAGCGTTCCATACGGTAGTGCACGAGAATAATAGCAGCGTGGGCGAAGCTGACGGCGGGGATATGATCGGCGCGTGTTTAGGTTGGGTGAAAAGTTTTATTATTTCAGCCCTTACCTATAAATTTCCATAACCGTTTCCCTTTTAAATTCATTTGTTCCGTCCATTCGACTCACCGTTTAATATTAAGAATCGTTGTTGTTGTTGTTTCAATAAATTGTTATAAAAAAAAAGATGTTTACAAAACATAATAAAGCAAATTGGTAATGCGCCTTAATTTTATATTTTTCCATGTACCGACGTTGAGTGCAAGATGGGCTACTGTCCACCAGATAGCCGAATGATGCAGAAGAAGGGTAATCATCATTTTTATTAAAGAGGGCGGCAATGGCAGAGAAGTATATCGTCAGTGAGGGGCTATTTGGCTGAAAATTGAGATGGCAAGCAGCGAGCGAGAAAAGAGGCAGTAAAGTTTGGACAGTCAACTGTTTTTTTTTTTTTTTTTTTTTTTATTTTTTATTTAACAAATATTACAACTGAATACAATTTCATCTAGTAATTTATCTATATTAAATGATGTTAACTGTTTGAGGAGAATAACCCATCGGTTAGCTCCAGGTTGGATACTTCATTAATTTATCTGTCCTAGTTCTAAGGGCTTCGTTCTTCGAAGCCGTCTTACTGGATTTTGGTTGTTCAGCATACGACGCAAATCCGCATTTTCATGTTGACTGAGGCGCTGTACGTGTTTCCTAGCATATTTCTTAATTTCTTCACTGACGTACTCCATCTTTAGATCCTTATGAAGGTTATCATTCCTTATATACCATGGTGCGTTGACCATACTACGCAAGACTTTATTTTGAAAAGTTTGAATTACTTTTACGTTAGTTTTCTTGGTACAGCCCCATAGCTGTATACCATACGTCCATACAGGTTTCAATATCTGCCGATATAATAGCAGTTTATTATGTAATGTTAGCTCAGAGTTCCTTCCTATGAGCCAATACATTTTTCTATATTTGATGTTTAACTCTTCTTTTTTCTTTTTAACATGCTCTTTCCACTTGAGTTTAGCATCAAGGGTCATTCCTAAATATTTTGCCGTGTTTGCATGTGGAATAAGTTGTGAATTCAGTCGAACAGGTAACCATTAACATTTTTGTTGGTAAAGTTTATATGTACAGATTTAGTTTCGTTGAGTTGAAGGCGCCATTTCTTCGTCCAATTACTCAATGAATTAGCAGCGTTTTGTAATTTGCTGGTTGACTCCTCTATGTTGTTTCCAGTTGCCAAGATTGCAGTATCATCCGCAAATGTTGCAATATTTGTTCCTTTTGTGCTTGGCACGTCTCGCGTATAAAGTATATAGAGTATCGGCCCCAGAACACTCCCTTGTGGAACTCCCGCCGATATTTTCTTTAATTCGGAGTATTCCTCTTCATGTTTCACACGAAAGCGTCGATCAGCTAGATATGACTTTAAAATCAGGTAAAACTGCTTCGGCAGATCTCTGTGTAGTTTATATTCCAGGCCTCGGTGCCATACTTTGTCAAAGGCTTGAGATACGTCCAAGAATACACTTGAGCATATTTTTTTATTTTCCAGAGCATCTTCAATTAGATCTGTGATTCTATGCACTTGATCTATGGTAGAGTGTCTCTCTATAAATCCAAATTGGTGAGGAGGAATGAGTTTTCTGTCTTCTATTACTGATTTTAATCTCTTGAGTAGTAACTTTTCAAATAATTTTGAAATTATAGGAAGTAGGGAAATCGGCCTGTACGATGTTTTCTTGTTTAGCGGCTTGTTAGGTTTTATAATCATTATCACCTCTGCCACTTTCCACTGGTATGGAACGTATTTTAATCTGAAGGCTGCATTGATTACTTGCAGTAATTTTCGTACTCCTTTTTCTGGGAGAGTTTTAACTATAAGTCCAGTGATTAAATCATAACCAGGGGATTTTTTTGAACTTAAGTTGTTTTTAATTTCATCTTTTAGCTCTTGTAGTGTTACAGGTTTTATGTTTAGGTTATCCACTTTATTTACTGAAATTATATTTTCTTCAGCTGTTTGCCTTGGGAGGGGTTGAAATGTGTTTTCAAGATAGTCTGCAAACAATGCAGCTTTTTCTTTGGCACTTCTAGCCCAAGTTCCATCGTCATTCTTGATAGGAGCTATTTGTACTTTAGGCCTTTTAAGACCTTTAGTTGCTTTCCAAAGGGAGTAATTAGTGTCTTTGTTGCCAGAAAGGCCAGCCAGGTATTCATTAAAAGATTTGTTCTTGACTTCTTTGATAAGCATTTTTAATTTGTTGCTTAAATAATTAAGTCGTGATTTGCTTTGTGGTGCTCGATTCCTCTGCCAGATTTTTCGAGCTTTCCGCTTTTCTCTAACCAGATCTCTCACTTCTACTGGGTAGTTGATGTAACTTTCCGTTTGATTACAAGTAGGAGGAGTACTCTGCCATGCTGCTTGCAGAATACTGTTGTTCAGCAGCTCCAATTGAACCTCAAGTTCTGCCGGAGTTTTAATTGGTACTTGTAGTTCCGTATTGCCTTCGACTATTTTCCGGAAGAGGTCCCAGTTTATTTTATTATTTGTTAACCTAGGTAAATTTTCTTTTTTGATAATGGTATCACTGAGTGTCATAATGACAGGTGTGTGGTCAGATGAAATTCCTTCACTGTTTTCGAGTAATACGTAGTTTACAGATATCCCTTTTGTTACAAAGAAATCTATCAAATCTGGTATCTTATTTGTATCCGCTGGCCAATATGTTGGTTTACCTCCAGACAGGAACTCGCAGTTTAGTGCCCGACCAGCTGCAAATAGCTCCTTACCCTTATGTTATGTTGTTAGCCTTGATCCCCAATATGTATTTTTAGCATTAAAATCGCCTCCGATTATGAAGTTAAAACCGAGCGATTTGAGTAACGTAACATAGTTTTCTTTAGTCAGATTATAACGTGGAGGGCAATATATTGAAGATATGTTGATTACCTTTTGACTATTTATTCGAACATTAATGGTAGCTACTTGCATAATTTCTTCTTCAATTTTTACTCCTTCGTAATGTTTGATGTTTTCCTTCACAAATATGGTTGAACCTCCTCTCGCTTTTCCTGACGGGTGGATGGCGTGATAGCACTGGTATCCTCGAATTCTAACGAATGAATCTTTTGTCAAATGAGATTCTGAAATTAGGCATATATCTATCTTTTCTATATTTAGGAAAATTTCTAACTCTGGAGTTTGTTGCAACAGCCCATTTGCATTCCAATTGGCGATTCTGAATGTGTTATTCATCTTCATAGATTAGTACATCATAGAAGTGATTTCATTCACTGTTTCTTGCTTATTTAACCGCTTATTTAAAGCGTCCAGGCTTCTTTCTTGTTTTAGTAGCCTTAAGTTTAATGCTTCTATATTCTTTAAAAATTTTTCAAGAATTAGGCTTTGACCGTCTTCGTTGTTACTTACTACTTCCCGCTGTTGTACAATCTGGGAGTATGTTTTTCGGCCTGCTATTGCACTTGTTAGTGGTAGTTCTACCACTGGATTTTTAGATATTGTCTTATTATTGAACATCCCACGGTTTAGCGGGCCTTGTTGTTTTTTATTTCTCAGATTTTGAAGTTCCCTGGCTACTTCACATCCTCTATAATTAGCGGGATGCTCTCCATTACAGTTTACACATTTTGGAGGCGTAGCTTTTGTGAACCTACAATCTTGGGCGAGATGTTTTCCCGAACATTTCACGCATCTAGGCTCTCGTTTGCAATATTTCTGCGTGTGATTATATCCTTGGCATTTCTTACACTGAGGTATCAAGCCTGTGGATTTTCTTAACGCTTCTATTCGAACTCTCATGTTAAGGACTGCCCTAATATTGAAAATTTTTTCCACTTTTTCCGTGCTATTAAAAGTAAGCATAAACAATGGGAGCCCCCTTTTATTCATTTTGATCCCTTGATCAGTTACAGTTTTTTCTTTCTTTAGGATATTTACCGCATCCTCTATTTTGAAGCCTTGGTGTTTAAGGTCTTCCATTATATCCCGCTTTGCACAGGTTGGATGAAGACCTCTGGCCATCACTTTAATCGGACGATCATTTTTGTCCTCATATGTGTACCATTCCTTGCCGTCATCTGTCAGCTTTGAAGCCAAGGCTCTATAACTTTCAATATCTGTTGTATTGATTTTCCAAATATTGTTGTTCAGTGCTACAACTCTGTAATCTTTTGTAGTCACCGATTTCATTAACGATTGGATAGTACTATATTCAGTTACGCCAATAATGTTGATTGGTGGTGATGCCTTTTCCTTAATTTTGGCAGTTTGGTTTTCCTGAGCTGGTACATTTTGCTGATTTTGATTTAATACAGCAGTTATTGAAGTGCGGCTTGAAGCTACAATCTCTGGAGAACAACTGGTGAGGTCGAAATAAAGACCTAAAGAAATAAAGCATTTCTTTATATTTTTTTTGGTAAAACCGGGTAATGGCGTTAAATGTATTGGCCATACCTGCTGTTTATTTTTGATATTTTGCCAATTAAATACTAATTGAGACATTATGTATAAGTATTTTAAAACAAATTAGAACATTTGTTATTTTTTTTAATGAAGTTGAATAAGTTACAACAATTTTTTGTTTGCCTCACATTTTTGTCTTAAATACATAATTGAATAAACTGTTTGTTGTGTGAGTGTATTTTTGTTATAAAAAATAAAAAAATAAAATAAAATAAATTACATGAAATATTAACAAATAAAAAGCAGATAGTGTTTGTTTCATTGATTTGGTTGGTTCGGGGAACTTTAGCCATTATTTTGGACATTAACGAACATCCCGTCAGACTGGGTGTTCATTCGTTTGTTTGTGCGGGGCGTGATTATGGGCTCCCAATCAGTGCAATATACATAAAACGGCCATTGTTTTAAAAAAATAAATATACAAAATAAAAAGGCCATGTGAAAATTTAAAAACAACAAAAAAAAAAAAACAAAGAATAAACTAAAATAGTGCAGTGTCTGAGAATATCACACAGAGAAGACTATTTTATATAAAAGGAGCCGTGAGAAGAACAAACAAGTTGATGGTGCCGTGGTGAATTGCGGGCAAAATACAAAAAAAAAAAACAAAAAAAAGGAAACATCTGGAAGAGCCAAGCGGAAAACGGTGAGTCATCCATCACTTCCTTTTCTTTCATTATTTTTTTTACATAATTATTTTCCGTTTTTTTTTTGTTTGTTCGCCATTTTTGCTCCATTTTCTTTCCGTAACGTTTTTTTCTCACCCAACCTGTATAAAGCGTGGTTATCCAAAGCGGTAGTTTTTTTTTCGACAGCAAGTAACCCCTCCCGAGTCCACCTGCTCATCGAGCTTAGTCCGGGAAAAGTTACGTGCCGGTAGACTGGCGCCCAATTCGTGTTTTCTTCAATTTTGTCTACCAACTACCGCTATAGTGTGTGTGGCACGTTACACTACCTACTTAAATTTTATGAAATCATTAATAATAATATCGAAAATTACACACTATAATGTTCTCTTAATATCTCAAAATTTCTATTGACTCGAAAAAAACTTTCTGATAAATTTTTAAAATTTAACTTTTTGCACTTTCAAAAAAATAAATCATAATTCTGACGGTTCAGTTAAATATACTACCACCGTCCCACATTAATTTCTTGTCGCGTGTGATAAAAAAACAAAAAACCTCCCGAACGATGTCGTCTAATGCACACCTTCAATCATTTTCACTGCTGTATTGTATATAAAATATAAAAATATCTTTACAACAAAATCAAAATTGACAAAAATGAAAATGCAAACGAGTAAACGTAACAGGTACAGCCTAAAATCTAGTGCAGGCGTGATAATTATTATAATGTTAACATGAATAAAATTGTGTGTATGCTTACGACACCAGGGCGGGCGGAAGTAACATAGTATAGTGATTTCCGAATATAAATCACACTGATTTCTGTGTGAAAATCACATGGATTTCCTTGTACATTTTATACAAATTTCCATGTAAATATAAAACGGATTTATTTTTGAAATAAAGAAGGTATTTCATTGCAAAAATGATCTCTTTTTATTCATCTTATTATATTACATAATAATATTCATCATACATTATCCATCCATATACATATCAGTCATGCATATTATGATATCCATTATTACTAAAAAAATCATTGACTTAAAAACTAAACTTGATTGAGCTAAACAAAGAGGATGTTGTTATTAGCTCATCAGAAATATCTTTTCGTGCGTACTAAAATTTATTAATACAATGTCACAGAATTCATTTTTTGATCAAACTATAGGCTAACATTAGAAATTTCGGCGCTTTCTTATGCGGTCCCTTGCTAGCTGAAACCACATTCTAATCGTCTGAGTGATTTCTTCTACATTCGAATTTTTAAATTATTGTCGTAAAGCTGAATCTACAAAAAATTTTAAATTTGAAAAATCTACATTACATACTGCATGTTGATCCTTTTATTATGAAATAATTTTTAACTGGTATATTTAGATTCACATTAAATTTGGTTTTCTGTAGAATTACTAAGATATATTAGATACAATACCGAGAATGGAAAGTGCAACACAAACATTTTTCAAGTAAAATTGTACTTATTGTCCCTTATCCTTTTCGTATTAGGCTGATTTTGTTTAGGTATAAATACAATCGTTTTTCACATTAGATTTGCCTTTTACAATAATTATTCGCAAGAGCAGGTTACTAAAATTTAATTTGTCGACAATTATAAAATACATGCAACTGACGAGGGCTCCTAAAAATCGAATTATAGCATTTTCTGAGATACCTAAAATATCATCGAGGGAGATTGCTTTTGAAATTTAATGCAGTTACTCGGGTGTGAGCTATTTTTAAAAAAAAATCCATTATAACTATGATTATAATATTATTGAGGTAATATTCCGTTTAAAGTATGAATTCGAGTGTAGAATAAAAATAGCCGTAACCCCATTGCTTTCCATCTGTCCAACTCTATTAGTGATCGTGGTTTTCTAGAAAACTCCTTGGATATCGATAATTTTATTAGATGCAGAACGAAATGCATAAAGTGCATAGGAAATTGTGATACACACCCAATGCTAATTTTTACCAGCTCGATTTCATTTAAATTTTTATGATAATGAATTTGTTGTCTATTTCGAAATCCGATATCGATTCAAAAGGTACTGTCAATCTCAGAGAAAACCACCCTTTGGTCAATATAATTCCCTTTAATTTCACATTTAGAACATCCGTAATTACCCATGTGTCCTTTTACGTGTAATATAAAATATTGGGCTGGAGCATCACGCACAAAAGCGCAAATTTTGACTTTTTATAAATGTTCTCTAACTGTTGGACAGAGGCAGATCATCGATACCAATGTCAATTAAGAACTCTGCCTTAAAATTTTTGTGTTTTCCCAATAAAAGTTGCAATTTGTGTGAACTATATTCAGATCAATTTTAAATACTTTCTCATGTGGATTTGTTCACTACGAGTATTTGGAATTATTGTCGAAATATTTTTAATTTTTAATATTCGAAATTTAAAAGATTTCTTTAATTTCTTTATTGTTGGTCGAAAAGATGAATTTGTCAAAAATATTTTGTTAGACCTATACATTGTCGATTTCTAATTTTCTTCATCTAATATTTTATTTATTAAATCTCCGGAACAAGTGGAATTTTACCTCAATTCAATTCAATCTAGAAAGAAATTAACAATTTCTACCATATTAACATCTTAGAAACAACGGAAACAATGAATTGAATTACAATCCCACTCGTTCCAGGGATTTTACGGAAAAGTGACAATTTTTAGAGACAATTGATCCAGTATAATTTAGTAGAAAGAAATTAACAATTTCCACCTTATGATGACCGTAGAAGCAACGGAAACAATGAATTGATCTACAATCCCACCAATGGCGTAACTAGGTACCTGCAGCACTCGCAGCCGCGAGGAGCCCACAAGATTTATGAAGCGGTCGAATATTAGTTGAAACTCAAGATTAGAAAGATGGTCGCTCATATAAGCTTAAAATAGACCAGGCTTCCAAATTTACAGAACGAGACATTTCTATGAAATTTTTAAGAAAATGCGGTGGTCCAGTTGTATAAAACTTGGGTTGTTTTACACATTTGAAATTATGGGGATGCTTTGGTTATCGCATCCGGTATTGTTTGCTCTGTTTCGAGTTCGACGGGCCAATAAATAAATGAATAAATTAGGTGTATTTATTCACTTACTAATAAAACAATCGCAACAATAATCTTTAAAGGTTTAACTTATATATTTATTACACAATATTTTGCTTGGTTGGTGGATTGATGCGGGATGGTAATTATTGGTCGGTGGTTGAATGCGAACTGAATATTTTATTTTAAAACATTTATCGAAAAGTACAAAATTATGGTATATAAGCAGTACATGGAAGAATATACAAATGGTAAGGGGAAATGTTACATCTATAAAGAAACAACTTATATAATACAATAGCTGAAATTTGGAATGTGGTAAATTGATAATGTACTCGATAATGCAATGGTAACAAATGCAATGGTAAGTTGTATGAGTACAGGAATTAATATATAGAGTATAATAGATAATAATAAAATTATATAATGCAAGAGGAAGGGATAAATACAAATACAATAACTTATCTAGAAACGTCTATGCACGTTATATACAATAATTGGCAGACGCATAAATAATAATAACATAATATACATAAAAAGACTACAATACTATTTATCAACTCGTTGATGGCCAGGTATCATGCCAACTGGGCTACGTAATAAGAAATTAGAACTAGTTGGTCTAAACACTAGTTTTTAGGCAAACAAAAAGTTGTTTCTGTTGCTAATTAATATTTTCTTAAGATAGGTCCCATAATTTTATGTCGGTTGCATTTGAAATCAAAGCAACTTGAAATTCGACTTTCCTAGGAATATTCGAGATTTTTATAAATTTTCAAATTTATTCGAATTTTGTATGGAAATGTTCTGCGCTTCACTTTGAGATGTTGGGACTTGCAGAGTTACACATCGTCGCCGTAGTTCTATCTTGGTGTAAGTCCAAATTAACGAATTTTTAGATTTAACAATTAATATATATAATTTTATCCTCTCTTTCTATATCTTCAACCAAAATTGTTCTATCTACTATAGTTTTCGAGTGACACAATGTACAGTTTGGTGTAGGTCCCTCAAACAATCAAACAAAAATGTTCATTTTTGTTGTATGTCCATAACTAAAAAATTGTGTATGCATTTGAACAAAAATTCACTGGATTTTATAAATTTACCATATTCATTCGATTTTGTTCTAACTCCCACCGTTTTTTAATTTGATATTGAAATTATTGTACTTAAGACTTAATAAAATAGTTAATTAATGATTCCTTTGCTTTTTTGCCTAACTATTCATTGTACAACTGCTTTAAGCAAAAGTTAAAAGCAACTTTTATTTTTGTCACTCGCAAATATCTCATATAGACAGAATCCCATACCAGTTTATTTAATAGTGTATTGTATAACAAGCGCAGAAAATGAGCCGTTGCAATACGAAAGTGAAATTTGCAGCCCGACAGAAGCGTGGACTGCAATCACTTGAGTATTGGCATGGTACGTTTTCACACAAGTTATACATGCTATATTTTCTACGAGCCATGGGATATTCAACTTAATATTAATGTTTAAATTATGTACGTTTGCGTTAATTAGCAACAACATACACAATTTGCCCCTCATTTTGTAAATACTAATGACAGTATATTGACTAATTATAAAATTATTCTAAAACTACGTATCCTTGACAACAATAAGTATAATTGAACATAATACGCTTTTTCTACGATAGTGCAGTAATCTATGCTTTCGATGATGATTTTTGAATTTAAATTATATAAGAAAAGGAGCCTTTGCATCGTCTACTAAAATTGTGTGGAAATATTCATTACACAACGATTTCTTAATATTGCCACACGATTTGTGAAAATCCAAACGTTTCAATTTCATTTTTTGTAGCGAATAATTTTTTTTTTCTATTATAGAAAAAATATGAGTCATTGCAATACTCAAGTGAGTGCAGCCCTCACTATCGCTCAGGCTGCAAATTTCACTTTCGTATTGCAATGACTCGTTTTCTTCACTTGTTTACAATATATGTACTATTAAAAATTTCACAAATCGTGCGGCAATGAGAAATCGTATGTAATGAAAATTGCAACACAATTTATGCAAGGCATCTTTTTCTGCTGTATTTTAAACAAAAAATCATTGTCGAAAGTACTACTTTCGACACGCTCGTAGAAAAAATATTTTATGTTAATTGAATGCACGTTCCATAGAAAAATGTCGTATCTCCCATATTTTCATACGATACGAAAATGTCTGTTAAACATTCTTTCGTGGGGTATCTCCACTAATTGGTTTATCTCCATAAAAAAAAAATTCAAAAATGGAGATACACCAAATTTTTTGTTGAGGTGTACACCGACTTTCCCAGTTTTCCCGAAAAAATAGCTATTCTCGGAAAAATTATTGTGCCTACAGCTTACACTAAATCATAATTTATCGTTTAATCCAAGTGTCATTGACCTATGTTTTAATAAATGTATGGTTATATTTTTTCAAACTTCAAAACTGAATATCTCAAAACCTAAAAGTTGGTGGTTACGCCAAGATAGAACTACGGCGACGACATATAAATTTGCATCGTGATACTTAATAGATTTTTCGAAATTATTCAACAATGTCTATAGTGTATTTACGTTTTACGTGGTTTTACATATTTATGAATAATTCGATATTTGAGTCTAGAATATATTCAAGATATTTTTAAAATTCGATATTTTTGAGATTATTTCGAAATTCTAGATATT